>CAUYON010080158.1:0-23049 GCA_963573935.1 Arctocebus calabarensis | reverse complement strand
ACCAAAAAATGGCCGGATGTTGTGGCGGGCGCCTTTAGTCCCAGCTACTTGGGAGGTAGAGGCAGGAGACTCGCTTGAGCCCAGGAATTGGAGGTTGCTGTGAGCTGTGATGCCACGGCACTCTATCCAGGGTGACAGCTTGAGGCTCTGTCTCAAAAAAAAAAAAAAAAATACTGATGCAGGCTAGATGCCTGTAGCTCAAGCGGCTAGGGCGCCAGCCACAAGCACTGCAGCTGGTAGGTTCGAATCCACCCCAGGCCCACCAAACAACAATGACAACTACAACTTAAAAAAAAAAAATAGCTGGGCGTTGTGGCAGATGCCTGTAGTCTCAGCTACTTGGGAGGCTGAAGCAAGAGAATCGCTGAAACCCAGGAGATGGAGGTTGCCGTCAACTGTGATGCCACAGCACTCTACCCAGGGGCAACAGCTTGAGACTCTGTCTCAAAAAAAAGAAAAAAACCCCAAAAATACTGATGCGGAAAGGAGTGTATAATGGTGAAAATGGTAGCTATAGTGGTAAGTCCAAATGAATAAAGAGTGCATAAAGGAATTATACTGTTTTATGGTTGAAAACACATAGCAAGTTAACATACAAGACAATATTGGCATAAAAGTTGAGGGTGGAGTAAATTGCAGGATCTCATGTTACTGTATGAACTGGGAAGAGGAAAACAAATCCTAGTCAACCAGGTAAATCAAAGGTGCATGTCAAAATTCCAGGGTAACCACTGAACTTGAAGTGTGTAAATTTTAGGCTAACAGAAGGAAAACTGGTGAAACAAAGTGATAATCTAGAACAAGGCAAGAAAGTAGAGGAAACAGAATGGTATGGTGAACAGAAAGCATGTAGTAATATGGTAGATTTAGACCCAAACATATAAGTAATTATAGTAGAACCTCTGTAAATTGGCCACCTAAGGGACTATCAGAAACTGGTTAACATACCCAGGTGGTCAACATAAGGAACTTCCATTGAGTACATGTGGTCTATGTCTGGTCTCTGAAAATTAGGTCAACTTAAGGAGGTGGTCAACTATGGAGGTTGCATAGTATTACTTTCAGGGAACGTGTTCTGCTTATATACTGTACTAGCAATCCGAGTCCTAGAACTGTATTCAGGAGACACAAAAACATTTTCCCCTCAAGAACCTGTTTAAATGTTTATAGCATCTTTCTCATAATCTATTAAAACCCCAAACCCAAATATCCATCTCCTGGTGAATGCACAAACAAGCTGTGGTTCGTTCATACAGTGGAAAAGGAACAAGCTACCGAAACATGGAAAACATGGATAAATCACAAATGTATAACAGTCAAGCCAAATGCAAAAGTCTACATGCCTCCATTGATGTGACCATTTTTTTTTTTTTAAATTTTAAATCCTTTTGGCTTTTTCTCTTTTTAAATTTCAGAATATTATGGGGGTACACAAGCTTTTGTTACATAGTTTGCTTTTGTACCTTTTATGTCAGAGTTAGAAGTGTGCCCTTCACCCAGAAAGTGCACAGTGGTAACGTGCACCTTCTTGAATTTTGATGAGTTTTGCTTGCATATGAGCACATAGGTTACGTGGCCATTTTTTCAAAGCAAAACTTCAGGAACAGAAGTCAGCTGTGGTTGCCAAGTCTGCTGTGTTGACTTCACAGTATACAATGAAACCTTTTGGAGTGGTGGAAATATTCCCTGTTGTGACTGGTGGTAGTTAACAAGGTTGCATGCATTTGTAAAAACTCAAAGAACTGGACACCTAAAACATTTACTATATGTAAATTATGCCTCAACAAATCTGATATTTTCCTTAAAAAATGAAAAGGCAAAAGCAAGGAGAATAGAAGAAAGATGATATCATCACTACAATCCAGCAGACATTAAGATTTTGTTAGTAAATTTCTCTACAAAAAATACAGAGGAAATGACAAATGTATTTTAGAAACTAGCTTACTCGTGGAAGAATTAATAGCAAATCTCATAGCAAATGAGAGTCTATCATTTAAAACCCCATAAAAGTTAGGCTGAGACATTTAAGAAGAAAACCAGTCTTTACAAGCTCTTCCTGTGGTCAGTAAATGGTGGCCCTGCCCAAAGACCTCACGACCTTGTTCTGGACCCTAAATAGGTTCCCTTGCTTGGCAAAAGGGACTTTGCAGATGGGGTTAAGGTTACAGACCTTGAGAAGGGGAGATGATCTTGGCCTGTTTTGGAGGGTAAGTCTTTGAAAGCTGAGCCTTTCCCTGTGAGAAGAGGGGGAATGTGGGAATGCAGGGGGCCTCTGGAAGCCCAAGAGACTGGGAAAAGGAATGCCCTCCCAGCCTCCAGCAGGGATGCAGCCCAGTACACTTGGTGTCAGCACAATGAGGCTTGAGTCAGAAACTGCTCACTGTCCGATTTTACACCACTAAATTTGTGGTGATTTGTTACAGGGGCAACAGAAAATGAATGTATTCCCCAAGAATTGGTAAAAGAGACATTCGCAAGCTCATTTCATAAAGACAGTATTTTTGTTTCAAAGCCTGATAAGGACATTTGAGAAAGGATAATTATACTCTCACTCATGAGCAGAGACTGAAAATTCCTAAATGAAGTACTAACAAACTCAGGAATACATAAAAAGGATAAGACCTCATGTTCATGTCAGTTTACTCCAAGAACGCAAGGTTGTTTTAACATTAAAAACGTAATTAACGTAAATTTTGTTTAAATTCCTGCCTCTGTAGAAATACAGGACCATTACATGTAGCAGTCACCCAGGAAGGTAAGGAACTCATGTCCCAAGCCCTAGTCAGGAAGTTGAAAAGCAACTACACAACTCTTAAACAGCGCACTTGGTCCAGCACAATTGCAGGACTCTGAACCACAAGGCCCTGCCCAGATTACATCTATGAAGTTAGAAGTGGGGGCAGTGGCCCTGGGGCTGTCTATCTCCTGGTCTTACTGTTGGCAGCTGTTCTGTGAAAATTCATCAAATTGTCCATATACATATGCACTTTTCCACAATGTAACATATCAATAACATGTTAGAAAGAAAGGAGACAGCAAAGAAGTGCCCACATACTGAGGTCCATGCAGCAGGTCCCACAGAAGCTCTCCGGAGTCCCTCTGGTCTTCATCTTCTGCTCTCTGTGCCCTCTGAACACTCCTGCCCAGTGCCCTAAGGAGTAGAAGTCTCCATGGACCTATTAGCCTCCACCTTCCTCATGACTTCTGCAAGACATTAAAACATGAAAGTCCAGGCAAAGCGCCTGAGGCTCAGCTGGTCGAGCACCAGCCACATACACTGAGGGGCTGGCAGGTTCAAACCCTGCCTGGGCCTGCCAAACAGCAATGAGGACAACTACAACAAGAAAAAAGCTAGCCGGGTATTGTGGTGGGAGCCTGTAGTCCCAGCTACCTGGGAGGCTGAGGCAAGAGAATTGCTTAAGCCCAAGAGTTTGAGGTTGCTATAAGCTGTGATGCCCTGGCACTCTACCCAGGGTGACATAGTGAGATTCTGTCTCAAAAAAAAAAAAAAGCTAGAGGTGAAAGGTCTCTCCAGTCCCGACAGATGTTCTAGGAGGTGCAGCTCTACACAGAATTATGCCCACAGCCAACTTGCCCAAACTACCCCATGTCAAGTAAAATACAAGAAACTTTTGGTACTTAAACATTTCAATAGCGTCAGCTGGAATAGAGTTGCTTATTCTCTTAGTTGTTTTCAAGCATTTTGTAATTTTCAGGTTGCTGTAACATCTGTGCTCCTATTTGAACCCCAGAAAGCAGGAGGAAGGCTTAGGGAACCTCGGGCCAACAGCCCTGAAAGTCTTGAGTAGTACTTGAGGCAGCAGTGGCCGAGCCAAATCAGAATCAAGGCTCACTCATGTCCATCCCCAGCGCAGGAAACCAGGCTCCACTAGGTCTCCCCAAGGGAACGGTGTAGGTAGTCTGTCCACACCTTAGTTTGACTCGGACAGCCTGGCACCTCAGCTCAAGCTTGTCCACAGAAAGGCTGGCCCAGGCAGAAGTGAGCTGAGGGAATGTCTCTTCTCTGGGCATCTGGAAACAGCTCCCAGTGCCCCTCTGGTTGGACAATATAAGCAGAGTGTGCAAGGGTGCCCTGCCTCCCCCTTGCCAGGTCTGTGCAAGATTCCGGGCCTTGACCCTGTGTGCCTCCTGTAGTCCTGTTAATTCCCGATTTCTCCTTTAGAAGTTGTCAGTTTCAGTGCTATCCCACATAGCCGGAGAGAGAAGCTTTAGGAAGAGATGCTTTAAAGCAGTGGTTTAACCTTCCTAAAGCCGCAGTGTATTTTCATTGTTAAAAAGGGGTCGTGACCCACAGGTTGAGAACCTCTGCAAAGAATGAAAAATCATCAAGACTCAAATGAATTTGAATGGTGAGATTTCAGGAATATCAGGAGATAGGGAAATTTTGGAAGTACTTCCCAGGACCTCTCCAGTTATTTACTCCCATCACAGCAAAGGCTGTTATTCCATACTGGACAGACATATTTACATGAACAGGTGGACTAATAGTTTATACAATGCTGTCACTCCAATTCCGAGCTTCTTCTATTTGCTAAGCTTATTTTCTTTTCAAAAACTTCTAAGTTATTCTGTTTAAAAAATGGGGTTGAATGGAGACTATTGTTTGACTATAATGGGAATAAGGCCTGTGATATGGAATCTTTCCCCATCTGACAGCCTCTTGGGTCTGTGTCCTGTCAGCATTTCCCGTGGAATTCTATACCAGCCTTTCTGCCCTGGGAGACAGATGCTCGCTCTGCTCAGATCATGCCTAATGTTTCTTTTTAAAGACACAGAGAAGAGCACACTAATGAAAAGGATAAGCCAGTGTCCTGCTGCTCCTCTCGGTCCCTGCTCACCCAGGCAGTGCAGGCCCCTCTGCGTGCAGACACACGCTGATTTTCCACATGCTCTCCTCGGCCAATCCATTTAAAACACGATCCATTTTTGTCTTTCTCTTCACGGTCAACAAAAAGTAAAGAAGAAAAATCTGTGGTGCTAGACTTTTCCTAATGTGAATATAGTTTTCCATGACCAAAAATAATTTCCTTTTCAAATTGTATGTTCATAATTTCCCCCAGCAGATGCTGCTGAGTAGTCGCTTGAGTCCTGCTCGGCCTGTGGCTTGTCCCCCAGGGCAGGGATGGTTTGGTGCATATTTCTGAACAAATGTAGGGCTTACCCTTCCGAGTGGGTAATGCCTACTTAAGACAGGTGAGGATTTAATGAATCATTGGAAATGGTCCAGAAAACACCCGAGAGATTTTGAAGAGTATTATAAAGCATAAAGGAATATTCCTGAAGATGGCTGACATAAAAAAAGCAAAGCTCTTGGTTTCTTTTAGAAAACTATTATTTAGGTACAAATAAGATGCATGATTCCTTTATTCCCACGTGCCACCTAGGACCTTACGCGGTGCCTGATGTTCCTGAGCAAAAGTACAATCTCCACCTCCAGATAAATTATTCGCTAGACAGTCTTTCCTGATGCACTAAGGTGGGCGCGGCCGCTCTCCTGGACCAGGTGCCCCTTCCTCGCCTTAGCCCCCCCAATTGTGGTTGCCTCTTACCCGCCCTGGGACCCCGCCCCTGGCCCGCCCATGCTGGAGAGGAGCCTTCTCCCAAGAGGCCGCCCCTCCCCCACACCTGCCCGCCGTGTCCTCTCCCGCAACCAAGGCCTCCTCCCCTGTCCCCGTGCTCCTCAGAGTCTAGACAAAGTCACTGAGGGCGACAGAGTGAGACTCTCAAAAACAAAACAACAACGAAAAAGACAAAAACAGAAGTGATAGGGACGCGTGAGCACGAAGGCCAGCCTTACCCGAATTTAAAACCTGCTTGTTATTTCATTAGCACGACGTGTGAGGCACTACCTGGGTGCATGTTATCATTTCTTTTAGCCCCCCAAAGCTAATTGTTTCTCTCCTCTTGCAGATGAGACAAGCTGGGAGAAATTCCCCAGCCCCTCTCCCTTCCCCAGCCGCACGAAGGCGCCAGTGGCCCTGGCCCTCTCTCGACCCCCGACGGGTATCTCGGACCATCTGCGGGGATCCCCACCTGCGTGGTTCGCGAGCACCCAAACCCTTCCGCGGTGGCCCACGCTTCTCCCCGCGTCCCTGTCGCCCCCCCACCCGGCTCTGCCGGGGCGCCGTGGGGCTCCGAGGCTTGTGCCACCTGCTCCCTGACCAGAAATTGGCCACTCGGTGTGCGGGCCTTGGAAAGGTGGCTGGTTGGCCGGGCGGCAGCTGCGGGGAGCCGGGCCACCGGGCACAGTCGGCCGGAACCCGAATCCGCGGAGCCGGCTGGGGCGCAAAAGGGAGTGGGCGGCACACGTGCTGCGACCCGGGCGAGCGCGGGGAGGGGCCCGGGCCGGGCGAGGGCGCCCCCTGCCGGCAGAGCCTAAAAGGCCGCGGAGCTGCAACCCTAGCCTCGCGCGGAGGGCCGGCCAGGGTGCGGGTGACCTGACCCAGGTCGGATTTTCCCTAAAACAATCTGAACGCGGGAGAGGCGGCGGCCAGCAGCGCAATGACGTGGAGGAAAATCAGGAGTCATAGAATGGCCTGTTGCCCCATCACCTGTGAAATCCCAAGCGCCAAGAGGACAGCACCGGTGAAAGTGACAATGTTCAGCTTTTCTGGTGCCCCCAGGAAAGCCTCCCATCCCTTGGGTTGCAGGGAATGAGTCACCACAGGGCCTGCCTTCCCTATGGCTCTTAGCTCCTGCTCACCAGGCAAGACTGGCACGCAGACTACACAATGCCCCACTTTTGGCCTTACAGACAGTCAGCTGAACTGCTTGACCCTTGATCAAAAATCATTAGCCAAGCGCTGCTGCTTCAGCCTCTCTCGGCCCAGGCTCCAGCACACAGCCCTTCGCCAGCTCTAGGGAGCTCCCCCACCCCCATGACTGCAGGCTGCTACTCATCCACCCTTGGCCCACTCATGCCCGGGGCTACCCTGGGAGATAGACGCACCCAGAACTCAGGCCTTAGAGGCCCGGGGAGCGAACTGGGCCATGGGTCCCCTCCCCTGTGGAGAGATGGCAGGCAGTGCCCGGCTCAGGGGTCCGTGTGCTGGGCTACGGTGAAGGAAGGTGCAGAGGGGATGAGTGGCAAATCCACCTCGAAGTGCCTCCCTCTCTGGTGTCTCACCAAAGATGCTCTGCTGCAAAGCCACCTGAGAGCCTGCCTGGAGCCAGCAGGAATGGCAGGGAGTAGGAGGTGGGGATGCCAGCTGGGGCAGGGGCAGAGTTCCAACTTTACGCAGAGGCCCGTGGGAAGCCATTGCAGAGTTTTATAAGGGGAGTGACTTGAGATCTGTGTTTTAAGGACAGGTCCCTGTGGCTGCTGTATAAAGGGCAGGTTGAATCCCGGCCAGAAGAGAGGAGTGGGGGCATGCTGGTGGGGCCAACAGGAGCTGCAGGAGGGCTGCAGGTGGAGGGTGTGGTGGGCTGGGCCCCGGGCCCTGGGAGGCAGCAGTGTGACATGGGTCTGGTGGGGAGGGATCTGAGACCATTGAGAGCAGGTGATGGGCTTCTCCCATCGCCTGTGAATTATGGCCAGGACCACTTGAAAGATCTGCAGAGCTCAGAGTACCTGCCTGTGCCTGCTGCCTCCAACTTCCCTGTGCCGGCCTGGGAGCTCAGCAGCTCCCCTGGAACTTTGGTGTCGGGGGGAGGGGGTCTCCCTAGGGTCTGGCAGTGGCTCCTTTGTGCTTTTCTGGTCTCCCCCTGCCCTGGGTAGGCTCTCTGTGATGGGGCCCTCCCAGTGTGTCCCTGTGTTTCTGTGAGGGTCATCTGTCTAAAGCGTGAGCCCAAGTAGGGCGAGAACTCCATCTGTCCTGTTCACCACCGTGTTCCAGAGACAAGGACGCACCTTGCCTGTGAGTATTTGTTTGAATGAACGAACAGGAAGAGGCAACCGGAAGGAAGTCAGAGATGTGGGGAGACTGGCTGAACGATAGGAAGTCTGCTTCATATTTCTAAGTCTGAACATCCTTACAAGATCCTCCCATTTGCTAGAATATTCTATCCCCAACACAAGCGATAGCTATAGGTTACAGAAGTGCCGCTTTTGGTTGGGAGAAGTACAAAGGACCAAATGCACACAGGGCTCAGGGTGCCTTTTACCATGGTGGGTTTCAAGCTGTGGGTCCCCGCAAGGCCTCAGGAGCATCACAGGTTATGGGGGTGCCCATGCAAATGGGTTCCTAGGCCCCCTGCTGTTTCAAGAAGAATTGCTCCACTTTTATTTCATTCTAGGGCTTTGGAAATATGAAGTATAAAACAGCTCTTTTGCAATTTGCTTGCTTATTGCAACTTGCATGTTTTTACTAACAGGTAATTCCAGAATTAGAAGTGACCGAGTCTCAGGAGGCACCTGTGGCTCATCGAGTAGGGCGCCGACCCCATATACCAAGGGCTGAGGGTTCAAGCCCGGCCCTGGCCAAACTGCATCAAAAATTAGCCGGGCACTGTGGCGGGCGCCTGTAGTCCCAGCTACTTGGGAGGCTGAGGCAAGAGAATCGCTTGAGCCCAAGAGCTGGAGGTTGCTGTGAGCTGTGACGCTACAGCACTCCACTGACTATGCTGTGTACCCCAACCTTTCTCCAGGCTCCATGGCTATGCATCCTTCAGTGGCTCCCATATGCCCTGAGACATACCAGCCACCTCTCTGGACTTCATTGGCAGCAGGTGGTGAGTGCAGGTGCAGGGGGGCCTGTGGCACCCACCCGTGCAGGCAACTTTGAATTCACTTTTGTCATCATAGTCGTGTCATCCTTCTGTAGGAACCCAGCCACTCTGAGAATGGTCTTTGGTCAAGTGCAACGAATTGTTGGTTTCTACATATACTGTTCTACAATTATTCAGGTCGAGCCATAGCTCACTGATGCTAATGTAGTAATCTTTCCCTTTGATGTGATTGTGACTTTGAATCTGCCAACTGTTGCATCCGCCTGCACCTCTAAGCTTTGGGTAATTGGTGGATGTGATGTTTGTACCTTGATGTCTTTGTCTAAGTTATAGAAGTATTCTACCTGACAAAGCCCTGTGCTATGCCTCTAGAGACCTCCCTTTAGACTGGCAATGATTTGACTTGGTCCCATAGAAGATTCTAAAGTCTTTGATTAGAACCTATGTCCTTTGATGAACTAATTGAAAAAAATATAAATCAATCATGCTCCTGATGACAGTTGAAAAGTCATGCCTAGGCTGATTTACATTTATTAGGGCCACCATGCATATTTAAGAGGCACATTAAAGGGCTGAGTTTGGGGTGAAGTACTGGATTTGCCAAGATGCTTGTAACTCAGCAGTGTTACAGAGTTTGTCCTGTCCCTCCCTTTGAAAGCACTCAGCTCTGCACAGCTGTCATCAGAAAAGAGAGACTTGGTGAGGTTTGGCATCTCTACCATTGCTCAGAGCACATCTGACTCCTGCAAAGGCTGACATCAAACATGGAGTGGATCTGGAGAGTGGGATGTCTCCACGTCAGAAACCAAGTGACAGGACTGCGCCTTTGAACATCAAAAACGAGAGGAAAAAACTCAGCAGCACTGATATCCAAGGGACAAACTCTGAGACCAAAGATAAGGCTCTTCTGCCAAATTCTTGGGGGTTGGGTGCAGGGCCAGCGGCCTCTGGCCTGTTCACATGTCCCTGCCAGACAGGGAATGTGGCAGGGCCTGGCTCTGCGAAACTCCAGTGCTATCCCCTCTCCCAGAGTCTGTGCTCCATCTTCTGAGAAGACACTGGGCCTACCCTCCAAGCCCACCCTACTCTCAGCCACTACTCCGGGAGCAACCTGGGAGTGCCCTGGCCCAGCCCTTCCTCCCAAGTATCTGGGTGATGAGGCTAACACAGATGTCAGGTGCAGTGGTCACTATTAAATATGGGGGTGAGGAGAGATCAGTGGTCAGCTTTGAGTTCCAAATAGATCTTTAAATTCAGTATTCTGTTTTCAGTATGACAGATATTTATATCGTGAAAAAATGAACACACATGAAGTACACCTGGAGACGTCTCATGCCTACCTCTGCTCTCTCAGCCTGTTGCCTCCTATTCCTTAACCATTTTTACTAGAACCTTGTTTATTGTTCTAGTATTTCTTATGCAAAATCAAGCAAATATATATATACACACACACACATATATACATATTTTCTTTCTCTCTCTGTCTCTCTCTCTTTCTCCCCTCCCTCCCTCCCTCCCTCCCTCCCTCCCTCCCTCCCTCCCTTCCTTCCTTCCTTCCTTCTTTCTTCAGAGCTCAAGCTGTCACCCTGGGTAGAGTGCTGTGGCATCACAGCTCACAGCAACCTCCAACTCCTGGGCTCAAGCAATTCTCCTGCCTCCGACTCCCAAGTAGCTGGGACTACAGGCGCCTGCCACAACACCCGGCCAGTGTTTGGTTGTTTGGTGGGCCCGGGCTGGATTCGAACTTGCCAGCTCAGGTGTATGTGGTTGGCACCTTAGCGGACGGAGCCACAGGTGCCGAGCCTGTATTCTTTTCTTAGTATGCTACTCTCTGGAAGAAGACAGCGCTGTTTTCTAGTTCTGCACCTTGCTGTCTTCATTTAGTAATCCATGTAGTGGCATTTACAAATCCATCTTCACTTCTTTATCTGCTGGCAGCTGTGCAGACTCCTGGAGGTCTCATGGCTTCTTCCTGTGGCCCCCAGCTGACCCGTGGACAACAGCTGTTACCCGTTGCTCGGTGTTATGGCAATGTTGTGAGCACAGCCTGGGACACACATTTCCCATGCACAGGAGCATCTGTGCGGCTCACCTCGCTCCCCGAGGCCTGCTGTGTCCCCACAGCAGATGGGACAGTGTAGGCTCCACAGCGCAGGGCTACAGCCACACTCAAGTTCTGGCCACTGTGGTGGGTGATGAGGACACCTTAGTGCCAGCGAGTTTGCATTCCTTTGTTGGTGAGTGAGATTGAGCGCCTTTTTTCATAGGAGAGGGCCATTGCTATTTCTTTTCCAGAAACTGTTGTTCATTAGACTTGTCAGACCCAAAGGAAATGCCAATCTTGAAAGTGAGGGCAAGAGCTATCTCTTTTTCTTTTTTTTTTTTAAAAAAGAAAACAGTTCTGGGCAGTGCCCATGGTTCAAGGAGTAGGGTGCCAGCCCCATATACCGGGGGTGGTGGGTTCAAGCCTGGTTCCAGCCAAAACTTCAACAAAAAAAAAAAAAAAAAAGAAAAAAAGAAAAAGAAAACAGTTCTTCTGATTGCCTAAAGGTTGAAGGACTGAGGGATCCAGAACATGAGATTCGTAAAATAAACAACAGCGTGGGAAAGAATGCGTGATGATTTAGGGGAGTTTCTGTGCCCAAAGCATAGGTAGAGACTGGAGACTGGGGACCATAGTGGGAGCCGGGGGGGGCCTGAGAAGGGACCCCATGGCCACTATCCTCCTCTGCTCTGCTGCCTCAATCTCAGGTGAAGGTCCTCAGTGTGATGACCTCTGAAAACCTTCAAGGTCTGTCCCTTCTTGCCCAGCCCAGAGGGGGCCTTCCCTGGGCCTCCCCTTACTAGTGACCTGGGAACACGTACAGCTTTCCTTTGTCCCAGGAAAATAAAAACAAACAAAACCTAGAGCCCAGTGCTCCTATAGCTGTCACATGTGCCCTCTGCACCCTGGGGTCCCCTTGTTGTGTCCTGTTGTTCTGGACCCTGATGTCCTGAAGCACCTTCTGCATGGCTTTGTCACCACTGTCCCTCTCTGCATCCTGCTTCCCATCTGTTCCCATGGTTCCCTGGACAGATGCACTGGTCACTCCTGGCCCCTGGCTTCATCCTGCTGGCCTTTTGCTGCCCATCACTTTGGCCTGGCTCGCCCTTCACCCTATGTTCAAACAGACCAACCCCCCTCCTGATGGGGCACCCACCAGGCCCTGAAGGTGGCTCCAGTCCCTCATTCAACCTAGGACGTGCCCCTGGGGTTGGGGATCCGACCACTCCCTATATAAACATGCTCCAGATTCCCCAGAAGGAAGCATGCTTTGGCACTGGAAGCTGAGGCCCCAGTGTCCTACACCGCCTCCATTGTACCTCCTGCGTGCTCTAGATGGGCACATCTGGAACCTAGGAAAATGCCTTTAACACGTCTCTTTATTTTTTTTTGTTTTTTTTAAAAATAATTTTATTAAATCATAATTGTGTACATTGGTGCAATCATATGGCAGAATGTGCTTCATATACAATCAGAAATATTTTGATAGATAGCCTTCATAGCATTTTCTTGATCACTATATAAAGACATTGATACTCTACATTTAATAAGTTTCACCAGTACCCTGCTAAGATGCACCGTAGGTGTGATCCCACTAATTGCCCTCCCTCCACCCATACTCCCCCCTCCCCTCCCCTCCCTTTCCCTTTTCCCTGTATTCCTATGCTATAATTGGGTTTTAGCCTTCCTAATATGAAGCTAATTTATAGCTTTCATATGAAAGCTTCTGCAACTCTTAAACAGGTATTCTAGTTGGTTCAAGCCACTCTAACAAAATACCATCGGCTTATGAACAACAGACTTCTACTTCTCACAGTCTGGAATCTGGGATGTCCAAGATCAAAGCACTGCCAGATTCTGCTTCCTGGTTCATAGACAACTCCTTCTTGCTGAGTGTTCATGTGGTGGAAGGAGAGAGGGAGCTCTCCAAGGCCTATTTTATAAGGGCACCGATCTTATTCATGAGGGCTCCAACCTCATGACCTATTCACCTCTCGAAGTCCTTCCCTCCAAACACTGTCACATTGGGGATTAGGTTTTTAGCATGAAATTTGTGGACCCATAAATGTTTAGTCTGTAGCAGCAGGTAAGTAAGTGCCTTGCAGAGATGCCACCAGGTTATGAGAGGTGGTGCTGGGAGGTAGACAGGGACCCGGTCACCATGACGTTTGCCTTGGGACATCTTTCTGCCTCTCAGAGCTTTGGCTTTGTTTACACGCCCCATGGTAGGCACTCAGTGGGTGTCAGTGGAATAGAAGAAGTTGTGAATGAATAAATGGCATTCTTGTGGAGAGACATAAACAAACAATATACAGTGTGATGGCAGGCAGCCCTATGTGCCCTGAAGAAAAATAAACCAGGTCAGAGAGGTCAGGCCTAGAAAGTGATAGGTTGGGGGAGCTATTTTAGATAGATAAGGAGAGTCTTTCTCTTCTGCACAGTTTGAATAGTGACCTGAGGAAAGGCAGAGACAGAGTCATCTGGGGGAGGAGAAGAGCACTCCAGGTAAAGGGAACAGCACGTGCAAAGGCCCTGGGGGAGGGAAAGTGTTTGGTGCTGAAGAACTGCAAGTGATTGTTTAAGGCTTACATGAGACAGAGTGTGTACATTTCTTGGGGCTGTGCCTGATACACATTGAGTATTACTATTATTGGTATCACTTTATCTTCCGGATGAGGACAGATCCCATTAGATTTATTTTTATTTTGTTCCATTTATGTTATCTTCAAAGTCGCATTTGTTGAGATATGTTTTCACTATAATAAAATTCACCCTTATCTAGTGTGCAGGTGTATACGATTTTGACAAATGCATCTGCTTGTATGTCCCACCATAATTCCAATACAGAACATTCCCATCACTACAAAAAATTCTCTCATGCCCATCTGTAGGTAATCTAGCCTCCAGGAATTGCTGATAAGATTTGTCTCTAGAGCTCTGGAACCATACAGTGTGCAAACTTTTTTTTTTTTTTTTGCAATTTTTGGCTGGGGCTGGGTTTGAACCTGCCACCTCTGGCATATGGGGCCGGCACCCTACTCCTTTGAGCTACAGGCACGGCCCACAGTGAATAATCTTTTGTCCTTCCCTTCTTTCACTTAACATGAAGCTTTCAAGATTTGTCTGTGCAGTTGTGTGTACGGTAATTTGGCCTTTTTTATTTCTGAGGAGTAGTCCCATTGCACAGATGTACCACACATTCATCCCATCAGCAGCTGAAGGACTTCTGGATTTTTCTAACTGGGGGTTCTGTGAAGCTTTCACAAACACGCCTTTACATGCCTGTGTGGACCTGCTTTCATTTCTCTTGGGTAAATGGGGTTGGGTAAGTGGGATTCCTGGGTCATATGTCTGACTTGATAAGAAACTACTGAATTGTTTTGCAGAATGACTGCACCATTCTGGATTCTCGGGAGCAATGTATGAAAACTCCAAGTGCTTCACATGCTCACCAACTCTCAGTGTTAGATTTATTTATTTAGTATATATTTAGCTGATCTAGTGCACACATATCTCGTTGTGGTCTAATTTTCATTTCCCTAATGACTAATGAGATTGAGCACTTTTTCCAACTGTTTATTTGCCAGCCTCCTCTGTTTTTGGGTCAAATATCTGTTCAAGGATTTTGCCTATTTTTAAATTGGGATGTTTGTTTCCTTATTGTGTCGCAGGACTTCTTTTTACATTTCAGAGGCAAGTCCTGTGTTCAATATGTTTTGCAAATTGTTCCTTCCAGTTGGTCTTTTCCTGGTCTTAAAGAGCACCCTTCAGAGGTGAAATTTTACATTTTTATTAAGTTCTCTTTATCAATTTTTTCCTTTTATGGTATTTTCTATTCTAACAAACTTTACCTAGACTGAGGTTACAAAATGTTACCCTATATTTATTTTATCCTAAAAGTTTTGTAGTTTTTGGTTTTACCTTTAGGTCAATAATCTCTTTTGAGTTAATTTTTATACATGATGTGAAGTGAAGGTTGAGTTTTTTCTTAATTTCTAAGTGGTGTTCTGGCACCATTTAGTATAATATAGGTGTTGGCAGGGAAGGGGTGAAGGCACAGACTGGGGGAGTCCGATAGTGACTCCCGTGACCTACCCAGGGGACCCTCACGGGAAGCAGCGGCAAGTATCTCAGCGATGACACCAGCTCTGAAGCAGGGTGCAGGCTGCCCAGGGAGGTGCCTTGGTGGGGTGTTTCTCTTGGTGTTCTCAGAGATTTGTACTCGGCTTGCGTAAGTTGCAGATTAGGAAAGCATTAGGTAACCAGAGGGTGGCCGGAGCATATTACACACCGGCCTGGCACAGGGCCACGGAATGTGGCCTGCGGGGATGGCCTTGCCTAGCGAGTCAAATTTAGCTCCATCCAAGACAGAGACAGCTTCCTCTCTCTCCCCTGCAGCCGGAACGGAGATTCTGCTGGTCCTTGGCTCCAGAAAAAGCAGGACTCTGGAACTTCCTTTGTGTCTCACAGGCCCCAGAGGTGGGAGTGGGAGATCTTCTCACCTCCTTTAAGGAGACATATTGAGGAGGCTTTGTCCTAAGAGAAATCAGCAATAAATACAAGTTCATCCTGGCCCCTGTCCACATCACCACCCCCACTGAAGAACCAATTGGCTGTTGACTCTCACTGCCCCGACCCAGGGAGCACAGGGGGACCTCAGGGGCAGCTCCCTTCTCGCGTGTGGTCCTCCGTGGTGCAGATCTCTGTTACGCATCTGTATGAGCTCACAGATTCACCTCCAGGCCCTCTGCACCTTCCCTGATCTCTAAGTGCCAGTCCGATAGGTATTGGAGGTGGAAAGGAGAGAAACTTTTATGGAGGGCTTCTGCAAAAGTGTCGATGGCGTCCATGTCAGACGCTCTGTCAGCAGCCTCCAGCTATTATCACATTTATTCCCAGCGACTCTGTGACAGCGGGGTGGACCTCCCTGTACCTCATGGGGAAACTAGGGCTCAGAGAGGTTAAATAACTAACCCACAGTTGCACAGCTAGTAAGTGTGAGAGCCGGGATATGAACTTGAGACTATCAGACTCCAGAACCTGTAACTGTTCACTAATCACGTTTCCATATTATGTGCCATGAGCTATATTGGAGGCTGTGTGTGTGTGTGGGTGATCACAGGGGAACGATCAACGGTGTCTAACCACAGGGGGCAAACAGATATGACTATGATACTGAGGTAATTCAGACAGTCGGGCTCCAGGGGTTCTGGCCGCCTCTGTGGAGGAGGAGGTCACCCAAGAGGGATGGTGAAGAACAGAGGCCTGGACGCTGCAGACATGGGGGCTGGCGAAGTAGATCCTGGAGAGTAGGAATGATAACAACAGTAAACCCAGCTACTGCTATACACCCAGCCCTGCGCGCTCTGCAAACGTGGACTCCCTTAATCCTTACAACAGCCCTGGGAGGTAGATCCTATTACTGTCATTATTTTACTGATCCATAGAAATGGAGGCCCTGAGAAGTTAAATAACTGGTCACACAGCTGGTAAGCCAGCTGTTAAGCTCAGGCTCTGGAGGGGAAGTGGAGTCAGCCAGGCAGGTTATGTTTGTAGGGACAGATTGAAAAGGTAGGTTTGGGCTAGCCACAAGAGAGCCGGTGGACCAGACTGAGGAGCCTGGCCTTTGTCCAGAAGCCTTCGTGAGCTCCAGAAGGTTAGTCAGGAGGGATGTCCTCCAGGAGGGATGTCAGCAGAACTGGGTTTAGGGTGGAAGGCTGAGGGATGCAGGAGAGGTGACTAGATTGTGGCTGGGAGACAGTGTAGGAGGAGGCTGTGTGCTTACCCTGCAGGGCAGTGATGCTGGCAGCCTGTGCCAGGGCTGGGTAGTGCGGAGGGTGCTTAATCAGTGCCAGATGAGCCAGGCACACGCTGGAGCCACACTGAGTGGCAGAGTGGCGTGAAAGGCCCCGGTGTGTGCTGTTTACCGCAGATGCCTTTGGGGCCCTCGGGATCACAGCCCTGGGGGCTGGGCTGGCAGCTCCAGGGCAGACGAGGGAGCTGGGCCCTGCCCATAGACCTGGGCAGACGGAAGGAGCAAGGTGTGTGTGTGTGGAGGAGAGGGTGCACCAGAGCTGGCAGGCCGAGTCAGCAAGGACTGACATGCATGTGGAGTCTTCTCCGGTGTTTCTCTGGGAGACGATGGTAGCCGGGGCCCTACTCCTTCCCTCAGTTGAAATGGAAGCTTGGCCATAAAGGTGAGGCCGCCTCTTCCCAGGGGGGAGGACTGATGTCCCTGTACAACCGTCTGCTTTAGGTAGCTTCACACACTGTCTTGCACTCGGGACTCTCAAATGTCTGTCTCCAGCCCAGGTCTCTCTCCCTGGCTCCAGCCCTGCAAAGCCAGCACTGCCTGGTTTGCGTCACCTCCCCCTGGATGATGACTGTCTCAGCTCAGACTCAAAGAGCCCAAAGCTGAAAGCATGGTCATCAAACCGAGCGCTTCTCAGGGTTTCAACTGTCCTCTGCTGACGGGATACTGACCTCAGCCCAGTTAGGTGCTCAACACAAAACCCGGGGAGTAGTTTTAGATTTTTCTTTTTTCCATCATTCCTTGTCTTCAGTGTTTATTAAGTCCTGTTTTTCTGCTTCCTAGTTATCTCTGATATTGAGCATTCAATAAATACAGTAGTCATAAGAACTCATTTTGTACCAGATAATGAACATATTGCAATAAACGAAACAGACAGGAATCCTTGTCCTGGGCCCCTGAAGTTCCAGTGGCGACCACTTTCTCTTCATTTCCCCTTGCTGTTCTCTGCCTGAGGCCTACCTTATGATTGGGCCTTGGCAACATTATTGTTGAACTTCTTACTTCTGGTCTTGCCTCCCTAGAAGCTCTTTTGTACCCTTCTAATATGCAAATCTGCTTATGTCCCTCCCCTGCTAAATCCAATAAGGCTCCCCATTGTCCGTAAGAAAGAAGACTCTTTAGCGTGACATACTGTGCCCCCATAATGTGGTCCCCTCAAACTTCTCGGCTTCCCAAGTATGGGACCTAACTTCAGTGACTGGGTATTCCTCGACCATCTGTTCTCCTTTGCCCCCATGACTTTATACACATTGCTCTCCTAATGGAATATATCTCTTTTTCTGGAAAACTCCTACTCATGTTCCAAGGCTCAGATCAAATGTCCTCTCCACCTAGAAGCCTTTCCGGATACCTCCAGGCAGAGTTAAGGGTCTCCTCCCCTGTGCGTCTGTAGGTACCTCCTCATTTTTATTTTCTAATTTATTTCACTCTGAAATCACCGCAAGGCTTAGAGTCTTTGGAAAGCAGGGACTGAACTCTGTGGCTGATGCCTAGAGTTTGGGGTGCTTGACACATAGTGGGTGTTCCAATTGTGTTTGTTGAATGAATGAATGAAGGAATGAATCCATGACATAGACCACAGTGTTCTAGGCACTGAGCAGGATTAGGGCTGGGGAGGGGAGATAACCCATCATAGGTGGTGGGAGGATTGTGGGTGAGGACAGGAGGTTGATGCAGAGATGGAGCCTACAATGGTAAGAAACCACGTGGTATTGGGGAAAGAGCCCTGGACTCAGATTCTCAAGACCTGACTCTTCTGCTTCCTAGCTGCATGCCGTGGGGCAAATCACTTTACTTGGTCCTTTAAAAAAATTATGGTAAAAAAAATACACAACATAAAATTTACCATTTTAAGTATTTCTAAGCATACAGTTCAATGTATGTACAGTTCATGTGTTCAGCCATGTTATTACGCAACCATCACCACCAACCATCTCCAGAACTTTCTGCATCTTCCTGAACTGAAATCCTGTCCCCATTAAACACTAATCCCCATTTGCCCTCCCTCCAGCCCCAGGAAGCTACCAGTTCACTTTATGTGTTTGAATTTGACTGCTCCAGAGGTTCCCTAAGTGTAATCATGCAGTATCTGTCCTTTGGTGACTCTTATTTCACTAAGCATAATGTCCCCAAGGTTCATCCTTGTTGTAGCCTGTGTCAGAATCTCCTTCTTTTTTAAGACTGGATAATACTCTGTTGTTTGGCGATACCATATGTTTTGTTTTTACATTCCTTTACTGCTGGGCTCCTGGGTTGGTTCTACCTTTTAGCTATTGTGCGCTGCTATGAACACGGATATACAAATATCTTTTTGTCTCAGCTTTCAATTTCTTTGTATATAAGCCAAGAAGTGGAATTAGTGGGTCTTATGGTCATTCTAGGTTTAAGTTTTGGAGGAACATAGTGTTTCCCATAGTGGTTATACCATTTAAATTTCCACTGGAAGTGCACTGGGTTCCAGTTTCAACTTCCTTGTATTTATGGCCTCAGGAGATGCTGCTAGCTGTCTGCCTCACAAGGTTCATGGAGCTGTTTTGAAGCCCAAATAAAACAGCACTTATACAGCACTTGGTGAATTTTTGTTCTTGAGCCCACATACAAGTGGGGCTTTGTCCCCTAGGAGATGGCTGACACCCATGGGAGTTTCCTCCTGCTAGCAGAGACACTGTCTTTTGGTGACCTGGCATGGGGATTGCTTGCCCTGTGAAGGCAGCGGGCTCACTCCCTTTTCTACAGGAGATGTGACCAGAGGGGGACTTTCCACTGTGGGGCATCTAGTAAACTAGATGCTTCAGGCCAAATTAGGGAACTCTCTTTCTTGCTCAGTGTACTAAAGTTCAAGGTCACTGTGCCAGACATGAAGGTGTGGCTGTGACTTGTGCCTAGTCCTCAAATTGCAGAGGCTCTTAGTTTAGTTAGAGAGCTCCCTAGTTTAGCTAGGCTCTATAGTTGTGCTAGAGTATGACTATTTTCCAATTAGGAGGATCACACACAGCCTTGCCATGTTCATATATAGCCTTGCCACGTTTAATACAGGTGTGGTCATTTAACTTGCTTTGAACAATGAAATGTGAGCAGAATGAGTGTGTATTATTTCTGGATGGAGCCAGCATCTTTAAAACATTTTCCTTTTCCCCTCTCTCATGGCAACCAGCAATGCCCTTGAAATAGGCTTCTCTGTCCTACTGGGTTCTAGAGTGATGATGATGGCGAACAGAGCAGTGGCCAACCTGTGATGGATGTGTAGGGAGAATGAGAAGGTAGACCTTTGCTGATGAACTGGGGGCTGTTTGTTACCACAGCATAACCTAGCCCATTCTGATGAATACGCTAGTAAACAGGTCGCCATAGCAATAAGGGGAGAGCTAGAAAAGAAATGAATAGTGTTCTGTGGGAACACAGAGGAGGAATAGAGAGAACAGAGATCAACCCCATAGGAAGAGGCCCCTAACTTTTCACCTTTAACCTTGAACTTATTTACTCCTTCCAATGAATGAGGTAGGAATTATTATCCTCATTTCTCAGGTAAGGAATATTCAGTGCCTTTCTCAGTGTCATTCCACTTGTCATGAATGGAACCAGTGTTCAAATGTAGGTCTTCCTGATAACTACATCCTTTTCTTTCTTCCTTTTTTTTTAGAGACAGAGTCTCATTTTGTCACCCTCGGTAGAGTGCCATGGCATTACAGCTCACAGCAACCTCCAGTTCTTGGGCTTAGGTGATTCTCTTGCCTCAGCCTCCAAGTAGTTGGGACCACAGGCACCTGCCACAGCACCCAGCTACTTTTTGTTGCAGTTTGGCTGGGGCTGGGTTGAACCCACTGCCCTTGGTCTTTGGGGCCAGTGCCCTACCCACTAAGCCACAGGTGCAGCCCAATAATAGCTAACTCTTCTGAAGTGCAAGTCTTGATAATATTCTAAGAGCTATGCAAGAGTGAACTCATTTAAACCTTCCATCAAGGTGATGAGATAGGTGTCTTACGGATGAAGAAACTGAAACCAAGTGATTGCCCCACATCACACAGCTGGCCTTGGAAGCCCAGAAGTCTGGTTGCAGAGTTCTTGCCCTTAGCTACCGCACTTGCTCTGTCTGGTTCTCCAGGCTCATGGAGGAGAGAGATGAGCACTCAGAGAAGCCCTCCTGCCGTGTGCTTTGCTTGGGTGATATCCCCAATACCTATAGCTTCACCCATTACACATCCGTGTCCACATCTTCGGTGCAGACCTCCGTCCACTTCCGTTAAACCTCTATACCTGGGTGTCTGGAGGGCATCACAAACAAGCTCCGGTCCTCAGTAGGCCATTGCCATAATCCAATCCAGAAAATTCTATGTGATCCTCTTGCTGGAAATCTTCTAGTCTTCACATTGTCTTCTCACAGCACACACATTTCCTCTCCTGTCTATTTCTCCAGCCCCATCATCCTCCCCTTCTTTTTGCTATCTCCCTTTCTAGAACATCTTCCTCATCCAAGTACTAACCAGGCCTGAACCTGCGTAGCTTCTGAGATGAGAAAAGATTGGGAGCATTCAGGGTGGTTTGATGGTTAGAATACCTTTCTCTGCCTGACTAACCTCTGCTGTCCTGTAAGACCGAGGTCAACAGCAGTTCTGTTGGTAATAGTCATGGACTGGAAACAACCCAAAGGTATATCACCGGGTGAATGGATAAACCAATTGCAGTATATCCATGAAGTGGATGAGAAGGAGCACACCGATACACACAGCATGAGTGAAACTCAAAAGCATGAGGATAAAAGAAAGAAACCAGAAACAAAAGACTATATACCATAAGATTCTAGAAAGTTCTAGAAAGGAAACATCTCAACAATGAATAAGAGATCAGTGGTTTCCAGGGGTCGTGGGGATAAGTGCAAAGATGCACAAAGGACATTTGGGGAGGTGATAGAAATATTCTATACTATGATTGTGGCAGTGGTTACACAGGTGTGTAGATTTGTTAAAATCATAGAATTTAAAATAGATGCACTTTAGTTTTGTAAATGATACTTCAACAAAGCTGACTTTTACAAAACAAAAGACTTTGTTCAAGGGTTCAGGCCCTAGGACGGCTCGCAGGCCCCTACGTCTATACTGGCTCTCCAAGCGCTCTGTTTTCGTGGCCTGATTTCTGGTTTGTGCCTGGGACTCTGAGCTCCCTGAGTCTCTTTTCTCATCTAGCACAGTGGCTGGAACTCATTGGATACTCAGAGGGTATTTGCCCAACAAAGAGTTATTGATGACTTGCCAGAGTAATGTGGCTGCCTTCAGAAGTTTTTCCTTGCCTTTAGGACAAAATTTAAGCCCTCAATTACTTGGGCTGTGAAAATTTCTATCTTTCTTTTTTTTGAGACAGAGTCATTATGTTGCCCTTGGTAGAGTGCAGTGGCATCACAGCTCACAGCAACTTCTAACTCTTGTGCTTAAGCGATTCTTTTGCCTTAGCCTCCCAAGTCGCTGGGATTACAGGTGCCCACCACAACACCCTGCTACTTTTTTGTTGCAGTTGCCATCATGGTTTAGCAGGCCTGGACCTGGTTCTAACCCGCTTGCCTTGGTGTGTGTGGCCACCACCCTAACCACTGAGCTACGGGTGCCAAGCTGAAAATTTCTAACTAGAACACCACAGGCTGTATTGAATCTCAGTTAACAATCTCTGTGGTCCAAAGAAAGGTCAAACCCAAGGGTGTGGTGGTCCCTGACCTTCCACTACTATCTCATGGGGACTCTCTCGGTCACTGTCACCTCCATGTCCCTCTTTGGCTGAGTTACCGTATTGTGCATACCAGAACACAAACATAAGCCCCAGGAAGGAAGGGACTGAGTTGTTTTTCTCATTGATATTTCTCTAGTGCTTAGCACAGAGCTTGGTACATAAAATCTCAATAATTTTTTTTCATGAATATATTGTCAAGTATGAATACCTGGATCCCTGAACCCCTGGCCTCAACACGTCTGCCCACCATAGCCGCCATCTGCCCACCAGAGCTGCCTGAGCTGCTGGTGTTGGAGGCCAGCATTGCTGCTGTGTTTGGCATTTTTATCTTCGAAACAATGAAACGGAGGCCATCCCAGGCATAGATTGTTTCCCCATCCCAAATCCAGGTGTTTGTAACCTCACGTGGTTGTGTGGCACTTTTGGGGTGGGGACAAACATAAGGGGGGCGGGAATCTCTGATGTATTATAAAGTCTGGATGACTGGGTACTTTTTTTGGTGGGAGGGTAAGTAGGGGAAGGGTTGCATTATTTTGGAGAATGCTTTGCAGTGCTTTATTTAAAAAACACACACAAGGGTGGCTCCTGTGCCTCAGCGAGCAGGGCGTCGGCCCCAAATACCGAAGGTGGCGGGTTCAAGCCTGGCCTCGGCCGAACTGCAAAAACAAAAAAATAGCCGGGCGCTGTGGCGGGCGCCTGTAGTCCCAGCTACTTGGGAGGCTGAGGCAAGAGAATCGCTTAAGCCCAAGAGCTGGAGGTTGCTGTGAGCAGTGTGACGCCACGGCACTCT
>CAUYON010080147.1:0-13231 GCA_963573935.1 Arctocebus calabarensis | reverse complement strand
CTCTGTCTTTAAAAAAAAAAAAAAAAGGCTCAGCGCCTGTGGCTCAACGGACTAAGGTGCCAGCTATGTACACCTGAGTTGGCAGGTTCGAATCCAGCCTGTGCCCGCCAAACAACAATGACGGCTGCAACCAAAAAATGGTCGGATATTGTGGTGCGTGCCTGTGGTCCCAGCTACTTGGCAGGTGGAGACAGGAGACTCGCTTGAGCCCAAGAATTGGAGGTTGCTATGAGCTGTGATGCCACAACACTCTATCCAGGGTGACAGCTTGAGGCTCTGCCTCAAAAAAAAACAAAAACAAAAACAAAAAACCAAAAAAACTGAACAAGAATGATGGCTGCAACCAAGAAATTAAAAAATAAAGACCACATGATTCTCTCAATTGATGCAGAGAAAGCTTTTGACAATATTCAGCATTCCTTTATGATCAGAACACTTAAGAAAATTGGTATAGAAGGGACATTTCTTAAACTAATAGAGGCCATCTACAGCAAACTCACAGCCAATATTGTATTGAATGGAGTTAAATTGAAATCATTTCCACTTAGATCAGAAACTAGGCAAGCTTGCCCATTGCCTCCATTGCTCTTAAACATTGTAATGGAAGTTTTAGCCACCAAAATTAGGGAGGAAAAGGCAATCAAGGGTATCCACAGAGGCTCAGAAGAGATTAAACTTTCACTCTTCACAGATGATATGATTGTATATCTGGAAAACACCAGGGATTCTACTACAAAACTTTTAGAAATGATTAAGGAGTACAGCAGTGTCTCAGGCTACAAAATCAACACTCATAAATCTGTAGCCTTTATATATACCAATAATAGTCAAGCCGAAAAAATAGTCAAGGGCTCTGTTCCTTTCACAGTAGTACTGAAGAAGATGAAATATTTGGGAGTTTACCTAACAAAGGACATGAAAGATATTTATAAAGAGAACTATGAAACTCTAAGAAAAGAAATAGCTTAACATGTCAACAAATGGGAAAACATACCATGGTCATGGCTTGGAAGATTCAACATTGTTAAAATGTCCATACTACCCAAAGCAATATACAATTTTAATGCAATTCGTACTAAAGCTCATTGTCATATTTTAAAGACCTTGAAAAAATAATACTTTTATATGGAATCAGAAAAAACCTTGAATAGCCAAGACATTACTCAGAAATAAAAACAAGGCAGGAGGAATCACACTACCAGATCTGAGACTGTACTATAAATTGATAGTGAGCAAAACAGCATGGTACTGGCACAAAAACAGAGAGACAGATGTATGGAACAGACAGCTGTAGAGAACCAAGAGATGAACCCAGCTACTTACCACTATTTGATCTTTGACAAGCTAATTAAAAACATTCAGTGGGGAAAAGATTCCCTATTTAACAAATGTGTGCTGGGTGAACTGGCTGGCGACCTGTAGAAGAATGAAACTGGACACATACCTTTCACCATTAACTAAGATAGACTCTCACTGGATTAAAGATTTAAACTTAAAACATGAAACTATAACAATACTAGAAGAAAGTGCAGGGAAAACTCTTGAAGGAATCGGCCTGGGGAATTTTTTATGAGGAGGACTGCCCCCAGGCAATTGAAGCTGTATCAAAAATATGCTACTGGGACCTGATCAAACTAAAAAGCTTCTGCACTGCTAAGAACACAGTAAGTGTAGCAGGCAGACAGCCCTCAGAATTGGAGAAAATATTTGCAGGTTATGCTTCTGACAATGGTTTAATAAACAGAATCCCAGAGAAGTCAAATGTATTAGCCACAAAAGAACAAGTGATCCCATCTCCCATCTCAGGGTGGGCAAAGGACTCGAAGAGAAACTTCTCTAAAGAAGACAGGCGTATGGCCTACAGGCACATGAAAAAATGCTCACTATCCTTAATCATCAGAGAAAAGCAAAACAAAACTACTTTGAGATATCACCTAACTCCAGTAAGATTAGCCCACATAACAAAATCTCCAAACCAGAGATACTGGCATGGATGTGGGGAAAAGGGAACACGTCTACATTGCTGGTGGGAATGCAAACTAATATAGTCCTTTTGGAAGGATGTTTGGAGAATACTCAGAGATCTAAAAATAGACCTGCCGTTCAATCCTACAATTCCTTTACTAGGTATATATCCAGAAGACCAAAAATCATATCATAACAAGGATATCTGTACCATAATGTTTATTGCAGCCCAATTCATGATTGCTAAGTCGTGGAAGAAGCCCAAGTGCCCATTATTCATAAATTGTGGTACATGCATACCATGGAATATTATGCAGCCTTAAAGAAAGATGGAGACTTTACCTCTTTCATGTTTACATGGATGGAGCTGGAACTTATTCTTCTTAGCAAAGTACCTCAAGAATGAAAGAAAATGTATCCAATGTACTCAGCCCTACTATGAAGCTAATTTATAGCTTTCATATGAAGGCTAAAACCCAATTATAGCACAAGAATATGGGGAAAAGGGCAAGGGAGTATGGCAGGGGGGAGGATGGGTGGAGGGAGGAGGATCGGTGGGATCACACCTATGGTGCATCTTAGAAGGGTACAGGTAAAACTTACTATATGCAGAATAGAAATGTCTTCATATAGTGATTAAGAAAATGCCATGAAGGCTATGTTGAACAGTTTGATGAAAATATTTCAGATTATATATGAAGTCAGCACATTGTGCCCCATGACTGCACTAACGTACGCAGCTATGATTTAATAAAAATTAAAAAATATAATTTATAAACATTAATATATCATGTAATATATACTAGATTAGTAATTATAACTAAAGGGTTATACAGGGTTTATATAAAAAAGGAAATAATTAATTGGCAAGTGTAGACATTGAAAAGAAACATTATTCCTTCCACTCCCTCTTCCATATCCAAGTTTTGGATGTATTTTTTCAAATTTTTCTATAGCTATGGGAAGATCAACACTCACATAATTGATTTGTTTGGGAGTCTTATCTCTTTGGGGAATGTAGTAGTTAGGTCCTGGAAGGGAGTTCAAAGAGGACTGAAGGAAGGGGCTGCTTTCAAGGGTATAGGCAGTGTGCAGAGACATTATGAGGCAGGGTGCAGCACCCTGGGGGTAGCATCAGCTGAGAGCTCTCACAATCCTCAGGCCAGAGGTTCAGGGAGAAGCTGTTCCTGGAACCCAGAGTGAGAATCTGTAGCTTATCCAGGGTGGCAGAGGACAGATACCAGTCCGCTTTCCCCTCTATTCACCCTTGGATGCCTCCGTTGAGTAAAGTACCACCTCCCAACTTGACTGGAGAGGTTGCTGCAGGTGCCCACAGACTCCTGTAGCAGTTCGTTGCCCATAGTGGGTCAGTGCTGGCTTCTCATGTCCCTGCAGCGGGGTGTTCACTCAGCACCTCTGTTGTGGGCAGTCCCCTTACCCACTGGCTATGCAGTTATGCAAATGAGGAGAAAAATTCTGTCTCTGCCCCTATAGCCTCCTCTGGTCCTTTTGAGTGATGTTCTTCGGGTTCCCCTCCTTTGGATTTGGATGAGAAACACCCTTCCCCCCTTGGCAGGGATGGTCTCTGTGGACCCTGCCCTGAGTCCTCTCTTACTGGGCTGGGGCTGATGAGGGTGGTGGGGCCAACTACTCAGAACTGGCACCACCCAGGGGATCCCACCCAGGTAGATGGATACTAACTATTGTGGGTCCTCTAGACTTTTTGAAGCTTTCCTTGAGTCATTTTTCCTTGCCCCTGGTACCTCTGCCAAGATGTTGGCATCCCTGACAGCAGATATGACCCTAGAAATGCCTTCCAGGTCTAGTTATGCTTCATGATCTGTACAGCATGAAGGACGTAGGGCAATGGCTTCCAGCTTGAGTATTGGGCCAGATTTCATCAGCACTGTGGGTCTGCAGCCCAGCTGGTGCCTTCTTCCCCCATGGACCCTGAGTGAATTTGCCCCATGTCTCTGTTTATCTCAGCATGATTGAGGATGGAAGCAAAAAGAGATATTTTTTAGGTTTGTTGATTATCCCACCTGATCTGGGTTTTAAGCTCCTGGTAGGGCTTCAAGGGGGTGGTTCTTATCCCTGGCCCACTCCTCCATGTCTCTCAGGATTCTGCTGGAAGGTCACCTCTTGGGAAGGACCTCCATGGTCACTGTGTCCAGAACAGCCTTCTCAGTCATTTGTTACTGCCTTTTGTTACTCTGGTCAATTCTTTAATAATTGCCGCCATCTGACTTGGTCTTCTTACCTTTTTGGCTTCTCCCATCAGACATAAGCACCACAGTGGCAGAGACCTCATGTGTCTTGTTGGTCCTGGGTCCCAGGTGTTATTGTCTCGTACAATGCAGGTGCTGATATATAGTTTGTTTTTGAGGAACCAACAACCTGGGAGGTACAACTACACATGCCCATTTTACTGACGGGGATATGGGTCTCAGAGAGGGCAAGTGACCTTCATGGTCACACAGCCAGTGAATGGCTAAACTTGGACTTGAACTCAGTTTTGCTGAATCCAGAACTTGTTCCTTCTGGATATTCAAGGAAAAGAAAGCGAAACTCCTGTCAGTGAGTAGTCTCAATGCTTGTTCTAGAATATCCCAGACCAGTTCCTGGGAGATGTGTCTTCATGGTGACAGAAAATAAAATCTGCCAAGCTGACACACCTGGTGAGTCTCCATTCTCCTATATTTCTCTGTTAAGTCTCCCCTCCACCAGACTGGCCTCCGTTCCTTTCTTGTAGACTCTCACCCTAGTTCTGTGCCAGAACCTCTTATCTTTATGGTGCATGGATGGGCCAGGAAAGGAGGCAATGAGACCAGCCCAGGGGCCACCCCAAACTCTTGCAGTGGCTTTCCTTCTGACCACGACCACACTCTAATTCCTTAGGACTCCTTAGGACTCCTCCTTCCTTGGTGAAAGGGACTCTTACTCCTCTGAGATCTCCTGTTCCTCCTCCATTCATTTGTTCCTGTGAAAATCCTACTGCTAGGTTGGAATTGCCCCTGGGGATCTGGGATCAGTGTCTCAATAAGCCCAACATCTTCCCTCAAGGATGCCTGAGGGACAGGGCTGGGATTCTCTGGACTTTGTCCTCTCAGCTCCACAGGTGGCTCAGTTGCTGTTCAGTTCCCTCCCCAAACCTGCCACTGGGAAGTCTCCTCAAAAACCTGGGGAACCTGGGTTTAAAAGGAGACATTAAAGCACCTTGACAGCATTGCCTGGCCCCAATGTAAATTAGACAATGGAAACCAATAGCCTAAAATTGACATTTTCAATTTAAACATTCTCAAAAATTTAAAAAATTTCATAATTGAGAGGTTCTGGAGCCAAAGATGAATGATTATTCTGAGGAGGGAGAGGAAAGGAAAATGTAGTCCTGGTTGTGTGCGATCAAAGTGGCTTTTATTCCACCTGGGTGCAGGTGGAGTGAAATTCCTGACCAGGAAAAAATCCACATGTGAGCTATGCGGGATGAGGATTTGAAAGGGCCAGAGACTCAGGGATTTGTCCATTCACTATTTCCTGGGAGGGCCATACATTCCATTCTTTCTGGGCGGGTCAGTAATCTGATTCTGTCAATTATCAGCAATGGCAAGTACTCTGGGGTCCCCTGTCTTCGAGGTTTCTTCTCCTTTATCTGCAAGCTTTCCTCTTCCTTTATTTAGGCTCATCCTTTGATCTGCCAAGCCTTAACCACCTTTCAAAATCTTAGTAAACAACCACTGCCTCAACCTTCCATCTCTAACTCAGACTTTGAGTGGCCCACTGACCACTATGTCCCCCACAACCTCTCTACCTGATCTCCTTTGTCCTCTGTCTCTGCCCGACTCCTTTTTTCCTCCACACACCCATTCTCAGGAACAGTCTCCAGAAGCTATTTTACCCTTACACGAAGTAGCGTGAAGGCATTATCAGGGCCCATGTCCCCTTTAACCTAGGAGATCTATCCCAAATTGAAAAATGCCTTGGGTCTTTTTTAAGTGACTCTACCCAATTTACAAAATTTCAATATTTAGCTCAGTCCTATGACCTCTTGTGACAGGACATTGAAAGTACTGCTTTCTTTGACCACCACTACTGAGGAACCCCCCCCCATATTTGGGCTATAGCCACAGACTTCTCAGATACCCTAACTGAACCCTCTTAAAATATACCAAACTCAACCCTGAATCTTGAGGCTGGAAGGCTGTACCTAAACACCCACTTTATGTCTAAATCAGCCTCAGTTTATAAGAAAAAAAGCTTCAGAAACTTGAGGATGAACCCTAAATTCCCCAAAAGAAGTGTGTTAAACTGACCTTCAAGGTCTATAACAACAGAGAGGAGGAGGTGGCCAAGAATAAGCAGGCAAGGTACCACATGCTGGCCTCCGCCCTTCAGGGACAGAGAAAGGCTCAACACGCGTTGTCATGAGAGCCTCCGGGTCCTTGCCACAAGTCTGGCAAACAGAGACACTGGGCTCACCACTGCCCTAATCCTCGAGCTCCATTCAGACCCTGCCTTGTCTGTGGTGTCCGAGGTTACTGGAGGGACAAATGTCCCCAGGCTGCAGGGCCTGGAGCTGTCCCTTCCAAGATAGTGACGAGCCAGGTTTCTAGCCACCTGAACTCCTGGGACTAAGCAACTGAAGAGTGACAGAGGTCTCAGGCTCCCATTGTTATCATCTCACTCTCAGAGCCCAGGTTTGTCTTCTGGTTGCCAGTAACAGAATTTCCTTCCTGCTGGACACAGGGGCCACATTCTTTTAAGTCCTCTGTTCTTCCATTGCTGTGGTTGGGGTTGATAGAATCTGACCCACTCAAAACTCCACCTTTAACCTGTCAGTTAGAACACCTGACATTCCCTTCTTCTCTCCTGATAATTTCCCCACTTCCCTGCTTGGCCAAGACCTACTATGTAGACTCAAAGCCTTTTTTTTTTTTTTTTTTTGAGACAGAATCTCACTATGTTGACCTTGTAGAGTGCTGTGGCATCACAGCTCACAGCAATCTCCAACTCTTGGGCTTAAGCAATTATCTTGCCTTGGCCTCCCAAGTAGCTGGGACTGCAGGCCTGCCACAACACCCTGCTATTTTTTGGTTATAATTGTCATTTTTGTTTGGCGGGCTCCGGCTGAATTTGAACCAGCCAGCTTTGGTGTATGTGACTAGCGACCTTAGCTGCTGAGCTACGTGGGCCGAGCCTCAAAGCCACTTTTGTATCCATCACTCCAAACTGATAATACCCTTCAGTTCCACACACATATTTTAGTCTCTCCCCTATCTACACAGATTCACTTCCAAAGGCTTTACATCAGGTCAATCCTAAAATTTGAGATACCTCAGAAAAATTGATTGCTAACTTACCCCCCCCCCCCATGTCCCCAGGTCGCCTATCCTTTGTCAACTTGGCTAATTTCTTCCATCTGTGGATCCCCAACTTTGGCATTTTAGCTAAGGCACCATATCACTGGGAACCCCCATGAACTTCTCCTCCTCCAGCCCTCCCTCTCTCAACCCTTTAGGAAACTCAAGCAGGCCTTACTTCAAGCTTCATCCAAACTCTTTTCCCTCTATGTTGACAACTGTCAGGGATTGGCTCTCACCTAAAGCAAAAGACCAAATCATCTTCCTACATGACTTCTTGCCTCTGCACCTTAGCAGCAAATTCTTATTTAATTAATTAATTAATTTATTTATTTTTGAGACAGAGTCTCACTACGTCCCCCTCAGTAGAGTACTGTGGCATCACAGTGCACTGCAACTTCAAACTCTGGGGTTTAAGTGATTTTCTTGCCTCAGCCTCCCGAGTAGCTGGGACTACAGGTGCCTGCCACAATGCCCGGCTGTCTTTTTTTTTTGTTGTTGTTGTTTAGCAGGCCTGGGCCGGGTTCGAACCCGCCAGCCCTGGTGTATGTGGCCAGTGCCCTAACCTCTGAGCTACAGGCTCTGAGCCCAAATTCACTTTTAGTTCAAGAAAGCTGCAAATTCACTTTCACCCAGCCCCTGCATGTTTACACCTCCAATTCCCTTAACTCTTTAATTAAAACTGCCCCCCTCTCCCTGACTGTCTTTCACTCTCCTCTGGCTTGCCCGGAAAGTCCTTGTCTTCATCTTCTCCACAACCTAAACACTTCAACCTCGTGCTCAATATTCAGCCTCATTTTCTTCTGTAACAGGATAGACCTCAATGCAAACTTAATAGTGACTCTCAATAGCCTAAAACCACACCTTTAACTTAAGTGTCCTTCAGAACCTTAACTTTTGCCACCACAATGAAAAAGGTCAGAGGCTTCTTACCTTCAAGTCTTCTTCACTCTTTGAAAATTTTGTCTCTCTCTGTCTCTTATTTCTCATTTGCTTTTAAAAGTTAGTCACGGTCCCATTATTTGCTTCTCTATAACTTCTGCTTTATAGATGGTAGTTTTTAAAAAATTTAAATTCAGATGCTTTAAAGTCATAAAACTGTCATTTATATTTTTTTCTAAATTTTGCTGAATTTTACAATGAACTTACACTTTTAATTTTAAAAGTCTAAATTCTGAAATCTAGATAAACGACTGTGATAAAGTGCAAGGATGTGTTCTCAGGGCCTGGACCAGCAGCTGTCAGCACAGTCTCGCCCACATAGCTCCTCCTTCCCTGCTGCAGCTTTGCCCCAGGACTATTCTGGAAGAAACTGAATCCTCCTGTCATCCTGTTTTCTGTCTTTACACCTGATAAGTTAATTAAGAATACAGATAAGTCCTGTATTTCATAGCCATTTTTGACACCAAATAAGACTTAAAAAGACAAAAAAAAAAAAAAAAAAGACATCAGGGATAATGCTTATGTTATGGCTTCAAAACACTTTCCAATAACTGAAAAGCTTAAAGTCATATTACGTTAGGTGAGAAAGATAATGATAAAATATCTGAGTAAATATGTAATACTTCAGCTGTCTATGCTTATTTGGGAAACTAAGTCTTTTCTCTATTTGGGAATAAGACTTTTACTTTTAAAATCTTCTAATTATCAGCTGGGCTAAGTGAATAACTTACTTTATAGTAAACTGTGGTTCTGTTTTATGAAAAATGTTTTTGATAAGGAAAGTTGAACAGAAAGAAAAGTAATGTTGTATGAGAAAGGATCTTGTATGGTAAACTTTTGCCCTGAAGTAGAATGACTGATTATTTAAGGAAAGTGAAAGTGAGGACAAAATAGAAAGTTTAGCATGTTTGTAGATTATCTGTGCAGGTTTCATAGAACTCATAAGAGGGAAATTATGAAGGGCTTTCCATATGATCCAGTTAACTATAATTTATAAAATTTAATTAAAACAACAAAGTTTTCTTGAAATATTAATTAACTCTTGATGAAATTACATAACCGGTTTCCCTTTAAAAATCACACTATAGGAAGTTTTTTTTTTCCTTTCCAATAACTGACCTGAAAAAACCTAAACTTAAAAAAGTTAAGGTTTATACCAATATAGCCACCTATATTGCCTTTAGAATATATATATATATATATATATATATATATATATATATAGAGAGAGAGAGAGAGAGAGAGAGAGAGAGAGAGAGAGAGAGAGCCTCAAGCTGTCACCCTGGATAGAGTGCTGTGGCATCACAGCTCACAGCAACCTCTAATTCCTGGGCTGAAGCAAGTCTCCTGTCTCCACCTCCCAAGTAGCTGGGACTACAGGCACCCGCCACAACGCCCGGCCATTTTTTGGTTGCAGCCGTCATTGTTGTGTGGCGGCCCGGGCTGGATTCGAACCCGCCAGCTCAGGTGTATGTGGCTGGTGCCTTAGCCGCTTGAGCCACAGGCGCCGAGCCAGCCTTTAAAATATTTTTAAATTCAGTCTTTTTGATCTCAACCTAGCTTTTAAAATATTGAGACCACCAAAACTCTAAAGGGGCATATTAAGCTTATTTAAAATGTTAAAATTGTACAGAAAAATAAAACTGATTGGACAGGCACTTGTACTCTGGCCTACCTGTCTCCTCATATAAACATGGCCTCTCCTGATCGGCCTCTTCCAATAAAAACATATGTCAGGCCAAGGAGCCCCCATCTTAATCCCACTGTTCACCACCCTTGGGAACTACAGGGATCAAGACAAAACTTGGACGCATGGGGTCTTTCCTACAGTTTTTAACTACAAGACCAAGTAGATTCCTTAGCATCCATGACCCTCCAAAACAGACTTGGTTTAGACCCTCTCACTGCAGAAGAAGGAAGCTTGTGTTTATTTCTAGATCAAGAATGCTGCTTCTATGCCAGCCAGTCTGGATTGGTCAGAGATATGGTCATTCTTGGATGAGCTGCTCCAGCTGCCAACCTCCAAAGACAAAGAGAAAACAGATGGCAGGCTTGGTTTGACTCACAAAGCTGGCTCCCCTGGGCTTACCTATACGCGCTCCTCTATTTTTTTTATTACTTTGTGTCTCCCTAGGTCCATTTCTTACCGCAACCCAGTTCATCAAGAACACTGTTTGCAACTTATCCCAACAACACGGCACCCAGGTCCTTCTTCTAAAAGAGGCTTGCCTGAGACAACACCAAAACCTTCCTAACCCTAATAACTCCTCCCTTTACCCCTGAAGGAGTTGGCACTCCCATCCATCAGGAACTAGTTTCGAGAGATTCCTATATCTCTATTCTGTAAAATAAAGTGGGGAGTTACGGGAAAGAAATCATCATAACCCTAATAGGAGAGCAGTCATTTTAGAAAATCAGGTCAGAAATGAGCAATCCTCTCCCCAGATTCCTGGAGTGCCTCAAGGCCAGAGTTCATGGAAAATCTTACCCATAATTCTGATCCTAAGGATACCCCAGAATCCTGATCCGCACTAGAGGAGAGCCTGGAGCAGTACTCCGGGCTCACTGCCCCTTTCCACCTATACTGATAAGGCTAATAAAAGCCTTTTGCAACTACGGGGGAGCTGAGCTGACATCTGGTCAGTTTCCATTCTCCTTTTACCGTCTATTACCTTGTCCCTGGACTGGCCTCCTCTCCTTTCTTGCAGACCCTCACCCCAGTCCTAAGGCAGAACTTCTCAGAAACCATCTATATTAAAATAATGTAGAGCCGTAAGGTATAAATAGCAATCAATGTCTGATTTTTAACACAGTATAGACATAGCCAGAAGTTAACCAAACACTGTTTCCCTAACATCCTGCTGTAACAGGTCCCTGCTTAATATCTCTATCTTCTCTGACAGGCATAAGGATTGTGACCCCTCCAATCCTACTACTACCATAGATATCATTGTTGTTAAGATTGGTCTTTAAGGTATTTTTCAGATTCAGCATTCTGGAGACCTGCTGACGCCAACCAGACTTGTGAATAGGTGTGAGAATGAATCAAAAGCCTTGAAACACTCTACCCCAGAAACCTCCCAACTGAGGAGATAATTTCTGCATCCCAACCCTATGAGCTCATTTCTCACAAACCAGCAGACCCAATAACATAGCCCTCTGCTCACCAAACTATCTTAAAAAACCCTTTCTCCCAAATTCTTGGGGAGATGAATTTCAGAAACTCTTTCCATCTCCTCACATGGTGCTTATGATATTAAACTTTTCCTGTGTTGTAAAAAAAAAGGAAAAAAAAGAAAAAAGAAAATAAAATCTGCTCACCTGTGTTGTACACCATCTATGTGCCCCCCCCCCCCACTGTGGCAAATCCTTATTTCTTTTAAAAGTTTAGTTTTAATGATTAAATTGATAGCATCTTAGTGTGAAAAACACAGCTATAGAGACCTATAGAAAGTTAAAGGAGTCTTTATTTCATTTCTACCTCCATCAATTCTACTGTGACATGTTGATTCTTCTGGATTTTTTTTAGTGCATATACAAATGTTTACATGCACTCTCACACACACGCAGATACATTTTATGCAGAGATGGGAGAATCACTCACCTATCATTTGAGTTTTGCTTTCCCTGTTGTCTCTGCTTTGTCTGCAGGAATGCTTACAATGCCCTGTGAAACTTTATCAGGCCAATTTTATATATGTGCAGACTGAGGTTCATAGGTTAATAAGTTTTGTCTGAGGTTGGTGAGTGACCTTTGCTGCTGGTCTGACTCTCTTGTCCACTGAGTAGGTGTGGGTGGAATGCCCCTGGAAAGAAGCACCAGCCTCTGTCTTCCTCAGGGTACCCCCTCCTCATAGCACAGCTGCAGACATTGCACCAGTCAGGTGTGTGATTTGGCAGCTGAGATGCTCCTTGTTAAAAAAAAAAATTGGAGAGATTTCTGCATCTCTATTCTGTAAAATAAAAAGTGCAGAGTTGTTATAGTTGGGTTATACCATTCATATGACAGCTATAAATTAGCTTCATAGTAGGGCTGTATACATTGGATACGTTTTCTTCCATTCTTGAGATACTTTGCTAAGAAGAATATGTTCCAGCTCCATCCATGTAAACATGAAAGAGGTAAAGTCTCCATCTTTCTTTAAGGCTGTGTAATATTCCATGGTATGCATGTACCACAATTTATTAATCCATGCCACTAATGTACACGATTATGATTTTATAAAATTAAAAAAAAAATAGCTGGGCATTGTGGTGGGCACCTGTAGTCCCAGCTACTGGGGAGGCTGAGGCAAGACAATCACCTAAGCCCAAGAACTGGAGGTTGCTGTGAGATGTGACGCCATGGCACTCTACCAAGGGTGACAAAGTTTTAGAAAAAAGAAAAAAGAGCACGGTGCTTGTGGCTCATCAAGTAGGGCGCTGGCCCCATATACCAAAGGTGGCGGGTTCAAACCCAGCCTATGCCAAACTGCAAAAATAGAAAAATAGCCGGGTGTTGTGGTGAGTGCCTGTAGTCCCAGCTACTCAGGAGGCTGAGGTGAGAGAATTGCCTAAACCCAGGAGTTGGAGGTTGCTGTGAGCTGTGTGACGCCACGGCACTCTACCAAGGGTGATAAAGTGAGACTCTATCTCTACAAAAAAAAAAAAAGAAAGAAAGAAAAAGAAAAAAGAAAAGCTTCTGTTCTGAAAGAAAGAAAGAGAGAAAGAAAAGCTTCAAAGAAAAGCTTTTGTTTACTTATTAATGAGGTTGTTTGTTTTTTCCTTACTTACTTGCTCAAGTTTGTTGCAGATTATGTATATATTATGTCTTTTTTTTTTTTTTTTGAGACAGAGCCTCAAGCTGTCACCCTGGATAGTGTGCTGTGGCATCACAGCTCACAGCAACCTCCAATTCCTGGGCTCAAGAGAGTCTCTTGCCTCCGCCTCCCAAGTAGCTGGGACTACAGGCGCCCACCACAACGCCC
>CAUYON010080145.1:0-28751 GCA_963573935.1 Arctocebus calabarensis | reverse complement strand
CTTATATGACACAGTGAGTCAGGGGTGCCAGATGAAGAGTGAGCCCTGTTATATGACACAGTGAGTCGGGGGGCCCAGATGAAGAGTGAGCCCTGTTATATGACACAGTGAGTCGGGGGGCCCAGATGAAGAGTGAGCCCCTGTTATATGACACAGTGAGTCGGGGGGCCCAGATGAAGAGTGCGCCCCTGTTATATGACATTGAATCGGGGAGCCCAGATGAAGAGTGCGCCCTGTTATATGACACAGTGAGTCGGGAGGCCCAGATGAAGAGTGAGCCCCTGTTATATGACACAGTCAGTTGGGGGGCCCAGATGAAGAGTGAGCTTATATGACACAGTGAGTCAGGGGTGCCAGATGAAGAGTGAGCCCTGTTATATGACACAGTGAGTCGGGGGGCCCAGATGAAGAGTGAGCCCTGTTATATGACACAGTGAGTCGGGGGGCCCAGATGAAGAGTGAGCCCTGTTATATGACACAGTGAGTCGGGGAGCCCAGATGAAGAGTGAGCCCCTGTTATATGACACAGTGAGTCGGGGGGCCCAGATGAAGAGTGCGCCCCTGTTGTATGACAGTGAGTCGGGGAGCCCAGATGAAGAGTGCGCCCCTGTTGTATGACAGTCGGGGAGCCCAGATGAAGAGTGCACCCCTGTTATATGACACAGTGAGTCGGGGGGGCCAGATGAAGAGTGTGCCCTGTTATATGACAGTGAGTCGGGGGTGCCAGATGAAGAGTGAGCCCCTGTTATATGACACAGTGAGTCGGGGGGGCCAGATGAAGAGTGTGCCCTGTTATATGACACAGTGAGTCGGGGGGCCCAGATGAAGAGTGAGCCCCTGTTATATGACAGTGAGTCGGGGGGGCCAGATGAAGAGTGCGCCCCTGTTATATGACACAGTGAGTCAGGGGGCCCAGATGAAGAGTGCGCCCCTGTTGTATGACAGTGAGTCAGGGGGCCCAGATGAAGTGTGAGTCCCTGTTATATGACAGTGAGTCGGGGAGCCCAGATGAAAAGTGAGCCCCTGTTATATGACAGTGAGTTGGGGGGGCCAGATGAAGAGTGCGCCCCTGTTGTATGACAGTGAGTCGGGGGGGCCAGATGAAGAGTGAGCCCCTGTTGTATGACAGTGAGTCGGGGGTGCCAGATGAAGAGTGAGCCCCTGTTATATGACAGTGAGTCGGGGGGGCCAGATGAAGAGTGAGCCCCTGTTGTATGACACAGTGAGTCGGGGGGCCCAGATGAAGAGTGTGCCCCTGTTATATGACACAGTGAGTCGGGGGGCCCAGATGAAGAGTGAGCCCCTGTTATATGACACAGTGAGTTGGGGAACCCAGATGAAGAGTGCGCCCTGTTATATGACACTGCCATCTCATGGTGTGTGGACATGAGCAAGGAGAGCTCTGGAGGCTCTCACTCAGTGATTAGATGCTTCTACCTGGAAGAGGGATCCGGCAATTCCACTGAGAACAGTGAGCAGAAATCACAAGTGTGCCAGTGTTGTCCTCTGTGTCCATATTCATTGGCAAAATATTTATTGGCAACCTACTAAGATTTTAAAAGGAAGGTCTGAACATTAGTGAGCACTGATAATGTCTAACACGGGATGAGGCTCCTTTCTGTTTTATGTTTAATGAAACACCTTATAATTAACATTCTTTCTCTCTTGATATTGAACCATGGTCTAACTTTAACCCATGAAGACCTGGTGCTAGGATTCCTTTCTTCTTTAGGTCAGCTGCAGTGAAAGTTTTGTTCACACGGGAGTGCTCGTTTTGAATTTTGGATCTGTTTTAAGATGACCCTACACTTCACTTGAAGATCAATCTAGAAGCATACGACAGAAGGGAGAGACTAACTTCCTCAAAATAAATATATAGGGTTTGAATTAAAGAGACTTGAGGAGGTACAATCATCTAGAAGTTACGAGAGACATTGTCTAGATGACGTGAAGGGCTATTATTTTTTTAAATCAAAGATTTCCAGATACAGCTAATGTGTGCATGTGTGCATCAATACACACAACTCTATTACCGAGTTACAGATGATGGCTTAGTATTGACTTGTATTTCTGTGAGTTATCTACGTGTTTAGCAGTGGGGGGAAATTTCTTCAGGGAACATTGGCTTTTTTGTCTTTGAAATAATTTATGTATTGACTAGGAGAGTTGGTTACTAAACTATGTATTTTAAGACCCTTTCACTATTTTTATTATTGCCTGCACTGTAGAAATATAAATATGTATAAGCATACAGAGGAATATGTATAAATCCATTTGCTGTTTATTATGTAGAAGTCAATACTGTATTAAATTGAATTTTTATGATACTGAACCAACATGCAGAAAGATTCAAAACTTTTAGTTCATAAGATAAAAACCTTCCTTAAGGGTAAGGATAACAATTTCTAGGAGGCCTTTTACTGATAAAACATTTCTAAAATATTAATAAGGAGTAGGTCTGTCCAAGCAAGGTTTTGGATTCTTAGTTTTCTTGGAAACATCACAAACTATTTTGATATAAACAACTCTCTGTTGCTTCTCCAACACCATTCTTAGATTGCTGACTTGGCAAAGAACAATCATTTCTTTCAGATCATTATTTATATAACTCAGTGCTAGCTTTCCAATGTTTTTTGCCTAATGACTCTAAAAATTAACAATCTGAGCACTTTGGGGAGATAGCCTGTGTCAGTGTTGAGCATGGAGGGTAAAGCTTTGATGTAGACTTTTGATATCATTTTCTTCCGTCCTTTCAGTCAGTGAAGAGCAGGGATGGAGTGGGCACACTTGGGGTGAGAATAAGAAATCCTATCTCTAGGGGCTCAAGTTGAGGGTATGGGAGAAAAAAGGCAGCACAGAAACCAAAGGTGGAAGAAATGCTCTCTCAACTTGGTTGCATTTTCTTTTTACTTTGAAATATTTGACTGTTTTAAAAGTAATATGTTTGTTATGAAAATTATATGCTACACAAATAGTGAACAATAAGATGTAATTCCCCTGCAGCCTCTCTCTGCAGAAGTGTCACTAGCAGTTTGTGTATATTCTTCCAGAATTTATTTTAAAATTTTCATGTCAGTTCTTTCTTCTGCTTTCCCTCCTTTCCCCCCTTCTCATCTTCTCTTCTTAGTTCTCTTCTCCATATCCCTCTTTCTAATTTCCTTCTCTTCTTCCATAAATTAGTACATGTGCTATTGCTGAATCAAAGATTCTTAACTTTTAAAATTTTAGTAGATTGCCAATAAATAGTTTGCCAATCAATATATTAGTAATCACTCCACCATTAATACCTCTCCAGAAAACACTCATCAATTTTGGCTAATGTCTTTGCCAATTTTGTTTTTAATTTGAATTTATTTATTTTTTCTTTCATAAGTAAGAAATATTTCTTGGCCCACAATATTTCATTTATGAATTGCCTGTTCATGTACGTTTTTCCTCACTAGGTTGTTTGCCTTTTAGAATATTAGTCTTAATATGTATGTTTATTATATGTGAATATATCAATAGCTTACACATATTAGTATTATTAGGGATATTAGAGTTTTATCTTTTCTGTGCAGTGTCTATACTTTCTTCTTTCTCTTATAAATGAAGAAAACAGAGGGTTTTCTTCATTTAGTTTATGCTATATGTTTCCTTGCAGAACTTTCAAATTCTCATCTGAAAATGTGTGTCCATAATTTCTCCTAGGTTTTGTCACACTTAGAAATGTCTCCTCCATTCTGTTTTTTAAAAATACTTACTTACTGTTGCCTTTATTTTCTTTGTGCATTGACTTTTTGATTTGTATGTAAGTTTTCATCCTCCTGGAATTTATTTTGTAACAAGATAGACGGCATGGATTCAATTTAATTATTTCGCAAATTGCTGTCCTTTTCCAAATGGTGGGCTTTTTGCATTGCTTCTTTGAATAATTCATTTTCTTCTCTGATGATTCGAAATACTATCCTTATCAAATATTACATTTCCATATGGTTGGTTCTATTCTGTTTTATTAATTCTGGCAGTCTATTTATGTGCCAATATTGTGATGTTTTTATTTACTATAGCTTTAATATATTTAAATTTTTTCTCTTTGCTTTTTCTTTTGTTAAAATGTTGAGTCATCTTCGAAAAGTAGAGTGATGGTATTATTTATTTTTGTAACATTAAACTTAAGGTTAATTTGGTGAAAACAACACTTTAAGCCAATATTTAAAAAATTTTATAAAAATTTTATAAAATACATTTTTACTATCTACATAGATGACTCTATGGTGAACATTATTTATAGAATTATTAGTTTTAGTCTATCCCTGCCTCTCTGGAATGACTAAAACTAAACAAGTGAAATTAACTATATTTTCTTTTTTTAAAGCTATCTTTATAGGATTGTGGTGGCAGTGGTATGCTAACTTTATAAATAATCTGGGAAGCATTTCTTTTTTCACAAGCTCTAGTATAGTTTAAACAACTTGGGAAATTTATTCCTGGGGGATTTGAAATATTTTATCTGTAATACTGCTGGAATCTGATGAAGCTTAGAGAAGTAGCTCTATAAAACTTAAAATAATCAATAACAATAGAATATATTAAACAATTTGCCAATCAATCCTTGGGTCCATTTTCATGATTTTTTATAATAAATTTTAAATTCTAATTTGAATTATCTATTTATTTTGGTTTAAATATGTGTTAGCTTAAAATTATGTAAATCTTTTTTTATGTGTGCATACAGAGATATTGTGGGTTTGGTTCCAGATCAGTACAACAAAGCAAATGTCACAAGAAAGCAAGTCACACACATTTTTTTTTTCTAATGCATATTAAAATATTTTTACTTACAGTATATTGTGGTGTATTGTGTATTATAGACTAATACACAATTTTTTTTTCCAATGCATATTATTTTTACTTACAGTATATTGTGGTCTATTGTGTATTATAGACTAATATGCTATTATCACACTGTCTAGTGTGCAGTGTATAATAGCATTATGCCTTAGAAAACAATGAACATACCTTAATTATTAATAAAAATATTTTATGCTCAAAATGCTAACCACCATCTGAGCCTTCAATGCACTGTAATCTTTATGCTGGCGAAGCATATGCTGGCTGGTTTCTGAGTGATCAGGGTGTGGTTGCTGAAGTTTGGGGTGGCTGTGGCAGTTTCTCCAGATAAGATGATGAAGTGTGCTGCATTGATTGACTCTTCCTTTCATGAAAGATTTCTCCGTGGTAAATGATGCTGTCTGACAGCATTTTACTCATAGTAGAAAACACTCTTGCTGCTTTATCAACTAAGCTTCCATGTGGAATATTCTAAATCCTTTGTTGCCATTTTAACAGTGTTCACAGTATCTTCACCAGGAATAGATTCAATCTCAAGAAATCTGTTTTCAAAAATTTCAAAGAAATTTCTTTCCTTTTCCACAAGAAGCAGCTTTTCATTTATTCAAGTTTTATCAAGAAATTATAGGAATTCAGTTAAACCCTCAGACTCCCACCCTAATTTTGTCTTGTTATTTCTACCACATCTGCCATTACTTCCTCCATCATAGCCTTGAACCCCTCTAAGTGACTGAGGAGAGTTGGAATCAACTTCTTCCAAACCCCTATTATTTTTATTAACTTGTGACAGTGTCTACATTAGTTTTTGCTCCTTCACTTTGCAGTTGTATGTTACAGAGATGACTTCTTTCCTTAAATCTTATGCTCAAGTTCTCTAATCATTAGGGAAGTGCAAGTCAAAATCACAATGTGGTATCACCTAACTCTGATGAGAATGGTCAGATTAAAAGGTCCCCAAGCAACAGATGCTGGCAAAAAAAGGCCTCTTAAACAGTGTTGGTGAGACTGCAAGCTAGCACAGCCTCTGTGGAAGATTGTGTGGAGTTACCTCAAAGAACTTAAAGGGAACCCACCTCTGCTAACTGCAGACATTTCTTCTCCAGTTTGCTCACCTCTCTTGGCCTTCACAGAATTGAAGAGACTCAGGGCCTTGCTCTGATTAGGTTTGAGCTTAAGGGAATGTTGTGGCTGCTTAGATTGTCTAACCAGACCACTAAAACTTTCTCTGTATCAGCAACAAACCCGTTTCACTTTCTTATTCATATGTTCACTGGAGGAGCTCTTTTAGTTTCCTTTAAGAATTTTTCCCTGGATTCACAACTTGACCAGCTCTTTGGTGCAAGAGCCTATGCCAACTTTTGACATGTCTTCCTCACCATGCTTTATCATTTGTAGCTTTTGACTTTAAGAGAGAGACATGTGACTCTTTCTTTTGCTTGAACACTCAGAGGCCATTGTAGGATCATTAACTGGCCTAATTTTGATATTCTTATGCTTCAGAGAATAGAGGAGAGAAGGAGAGATGAGGGAATGGCTAGTTGGTGGAGCAGTCAGAAAACACACATTTGTCCATGGGGTTTGCTGTCTTTCCATGGTTTGGGGCCCCTCAAATAATGACAATAGTAACATCGAAGATCACTGATTATAATCACTCTAACAGATATATTAAAAATAATAAAATTTGAAATACTATGCTGATTACCAAAATGAGACACAGAGGCATGAAATTAGCTCATGCTATTGGAAAAATGGCACCGACCGGCAAGCTCTACACAGGGTTACCACAAAGCTTCAGTTTATAAAATACACAGCGTCTGGGAAGCACAACAAAGCAAAGCACAATAAGATGAAGGAAGCCTGCAGTATTTTTAACTTATGGAATATTTGTGTTTTCCAACCATCCTCATTCCTAATTTTGTGCCCATGGAATTATGTTATTTTAAATATTTACGTTTCAAGTTCCTCATTTTCTATGTTAGGAGTTTTCTTTAGGGTTATTTATCAATTGTATGGCATTGCTGTTCTCTAATCATTAATCCTGCTCTTAAAAATTATTCGTTTTATTCTGCTTTCCTTATTTTTTTGTGCTTTAATTTAATTTTGTTGAGTATGAGTTTAATTTTTAATTCTTTTATATTTAGTACTATAGGGTTTTAGATTGTGAATATTCTTCAATTTTTACTCTTTGCTTTTTTTGATTCATTTTGAGTCATTTTGGAATTTTTGCGTTGATTAGTAAGTGTATTATTATGAGTAATACTTATGTAACATTTCCCCCTCAAGATCTGTGACATTATTACAAAGGTGATCATGAATGTTTGTATTATTTTGAGTCAGTCCATATCACTAGTTCTTTTGTAGTGGGTGTTCTACACTTGTGAGTTCTTTGTTTTGAATAATCTTTCAGTTGCTTCTATTAAGAATTTTTATATAAATATCTTTTTAAGGGATGTTATTCCAGAAGTAGAGCAAAATTGGACATTTCTTCCCACTCTGTGGCTATAAACTTGACTCACTGTATAGTTCTTGCGTCCTAGCTCCTTTCCTTTACCTCTTTGTATGTATGGTTCCTTTGTTTTTTTTGACCTTCAGTGTTGCTAAAGTGAAGTCTGAGATTGTCCTATTTTTTTTTTTTTTAACATTTGAAGATCTGCTTCTTTTCCTTGAGTACTTGTAAGACTTTCTTTGTCTTTGACTTCAAAATTCAATAATATTATTAGGACTTATGAAGATTCGTTATTTTTTCATGGAACACAGCAAATCCTTTTAATATGAACATTTAGGTCTTCTTTGGAAAAGGAATGTTTATTCATGCCTAATTTCACATTTTATTCTCCTCTGTGTGTAATGACTACGTTCCAATTCTATTATCCTCACTTCTGTGTTTTTTTCTTGAACTTCCCTTCCATGTTATAACCATGTTTATAGCAGTGTTGGTTTATCATCTTGCTTCTTCCAATTTGGTTTTCCTTTCTTTTTAAAAATTTTATTTATTTATTTGTTTGTTTGTTTTTATTGGTTTTCATTTCTGTAGTGGTGTTTTCCCCTTATCTTTTCTGAGTCTCCAGGATTCTTCACTGCAGACATAAATAGGCTACCGTTAAGATGACAAAGCTTAGGCATCCTACACTTAGGATAGTGTAGGCACATACTCTGATTAACTGTGCGGCTTCTTGTTTTTGATTTGAAACAGGACATTTCAGATTTAATGACCTTTACGGCTTTATGATATGTCTAATGTTCATTGTAGTGTTATTTACAATAACCAAGACATGGAGTTCAATCTAAATGTCCATCAGTAGATAAGCAGATAAAGAAAATGTGGCATATGCATAAATACATACATGCACTGAAATATTGAAATAACATTAAGCTATTTTTAAAAAGAGTATCTCTTTTTTAAAAATTCTGACCAAGATTATATAGATAAATTTCAACTCTTAGCATTCTCCAGTGGTTGGGTTCAAATTTTATTGCATATGAGAGTATAAATTATTGGAAATTTTCAAAATATGTTTTGGTAATTTACTAGTATTATTATAGATGAAATTTGTGTCTTTAAATCAGATTTATTTTTATTTCATTTAGCAGACTTCAAGAAGGGTGGTTATCCAAATATGTTCACAAGGTGCCACCCTCTTTGCAAGTCCTGTGTTTTTGGCTCCTAACAAGGTAACTGAATGTTATGGTTTCAAAAGCTTTCACTTATATGTTGCTAGAGTATGTGTTAACTAAATTAACTATGCTGATATGAACAAAGAATACAAATAACTAGGTGATATTAATTCCTGCACATTCCTATGCTACTCATAATTTTAGATGAGGATGAAATGTATTTGGGGGTCCACTACAATTCTGAATTTACATGGCAAAATATTTTATCTATTTTTGCAACAGTAAAATTATAGCCTTTCTCAAATATTTTCTTGTCTTATTTTTCTCTTTGATCATAAGGTCTACTGCTTTACAATGTAAGTACACAGGTGATAAGATTTACTTTGGAGACCTGACTCTGAAGTTTTTCTTGACTGGTCCATCTACGCTGGGGTCTGTTTTGGTCTTTTCACAATCATTTTTAACTGTTGGCCATCTTAAGAAAATAGAATACTATGTCCAGTGGTCTACTTCTGTTACTTCTCTATTCTCAAATATTTTCCCTAACTCTCATAAATATTAAATTTCTTTTTATACCTTTGCATCAATGAACATGGTTTCATGTTCTTTTTTGTGTATTATTTTGCAACATTTTTTCTTAATGGTGCAGAGAGTATCCAATTGGAGTAAAATTTTCTTTCCTTAGATGTTATATCATATTTTGTAAACAATATTTAACAAACTAGAACTTTATTAAGAAAAGAACCTGAGCTCAGAGAAAAGTTAGAACTGAATTACCTTTCTTTTTATGAGGCTCATTTAAAAAAAAAAACATCTTAATATTCAATATGAGAACAAATGATGTTTTTAATTTTCCACCTAGACCAATATTAGGACACAGAGGTTGACAGGGTAACATTATGAGATGTTATGTGCCAAATGCTTTTCCTACAAACTTCTTGAATATTTCATAAGGAGAATCCCACAAAAAAGATGATATTGCTTTGTAAGCCCTGCCTGGGGTCTGAAAACATGAAAATTAGGATTGGAAATGTCTGCAATGGAAGAACATAGAATGAGGATATTTACTTGAATTACATCCTTTCAGCTGTGCCGAAGTTCTTGCACACAAACACATTTCATTTGACGTGAAACCTAATCTTGCTAATTTGCCAAAAGAAAATGTCAAATTAGTGATTAATTTGCTTTCATCAAGATGTTTCTTGAAACCTGATTATATCACCATCTATGCAGCAAACAGAGTTTCTGTATTTCTTAACTCCTCGGTAATACAGCTTTGCAGTTCTTACCAGTTATACTACTGATAGATAAAAGTTAGATTACTTAGTTTAAATTTATTTTTTAAATGTTTAACAATTTTAACTCAATCTATAACTAAGTAGGAAAACATAAAGAGAAAAATCTAGCTAACTCATACTTTTTAAGTACTTAAAAAATCATATATTGTGGAAGAATTCTGGAGTTTATGTAAGTTGCTGTTTTAATCAGCTGTTACCACAATAATTCTCTATAACTACTCCAAAATTTCATGACTTACAACAACATGAATGTATTCCCATGCTTAAAGGTCTGCACATGACTGCAGTTTGATCTAGTCTGGAAGAGTTGGGCAGCTCTACAGGCTGCTAATTGGGGTTACATCTTCTTTACGCGTCTTTCACTGTTCTTGAACTAGGGTCTACTCAGCAGTTTTTGTGGCAAAGAGCACCAACATAAGCATCAAGTCTGACTGTGGAAACACGCTTGAGGCCCTTATGCCCATCATCCCCTAAGCTTCCATGGCCAAAGTCCCAAATCCATGGGGTAGGAGAATACATGATGCCCATGGAAGGGGAGGGGAGTGGTAGAAAGAGTGAGTGTTGCCAGGAATCCAACAACCTAAATCTTCTTGTTTGTTTTATTCTTTATGCTAGACAGTGTATGAGATCAAATGGATCCCTTTCTGTGACATAACATGCAAAGTAAACTGGTTTTCCCTTTTTTCAAAGTATAGGATAATATTAAGGTTCAGTATAAATTTTGGACAAAATAGTCACAGATGTATCTTTGGCTTGCATTTTTCTCAACTGAGACCTAAAGCTGGCTAAATAAAAGGATCTCTTGACTGACTGAGATCCTTGTAGCAGTAGCTTATTTCAGTTGTCACTTGGTAACCAGGAGGAAGTACCTGGCAATAGAGATCTCTTGACTTGTAGCAATTCTCCTCTTGCTGCCTGGTACCAGCTGCCAGAGGCTTGACTCTAATGGATTGTGTGATTCACCAAGATGCAAGGCTTCTCTTTTCCAAAGTTTCCTGATCTCCCCAAGTTTTCAGTTTGAGATCTAAGGTTTATGTTAGCCAGGGAGCTCCCCTAAAGTTGTCTTGCTCACTTGTGATAAGAAAAGCGAGTTTTCTGCTTTTGTTATAATGGATAGTAGTTTTTATTTTGAGCCCCATTTCCAGATTTTGGAGCTGCCTGGACTCACAAGGAAGAAAACTACAGGCTGGCAGACAGAAATGCAAAGATTTTGAGAGGGGTCTTCAAGATGGAGACATTAGTCACAATGTTCTCTAAGAAAGAAGAAGAAGTTGCAGGTAAATAAACATAGCCCAAGTGGAATATTGAGGGAAGACGGCCCTAACCTAGCAGAGAACCCGTGGGAAGAAGCTAAGGTGAAGAACAATAAGGACTACGATTTGGGCAGAGATTGATCCCCAGGAATTTGTAGTTTCATGGAAAGGGGTGTTGCTTACTGCTCCCCTCACCCTCATGGCAGACTGCTGGTTCCTGAACTGTGAGAGAGCCCCCCTGACTTCATCAGCCTAATCACTGCTGCTGCTGGTGAATTGGGAACTTTTTAAGGGCAGAGCACTGGGCGTTCAGCTTGCCTAGGGTCGCTTTCCCTCCCCACAGACTGGAGCTGAACTCTTGGGCACCACACTGCTTGTGCACCTGTGGCAGCCTCTATCCTACCCAGGGTCTCCTTCTGGATCCCACATAGATATTCTCCAACACCCGCTCAGTCAGTGACAACCACAGAGGTCCAGGGAAGCTGTGAGAGTCCCAGAGTTCTAACCCATAGGAAAGGCTGCTCCTGGGGGAGGGGAAATGCCACACACAAAAATGCCTGAGGACAATGGAAGTCCTGACACATGCCCTCCTCTACCTGAGAGCTCCCTGCTTGTGATCTGAGGTTGTCTGCCCCTCTCTCAGCAGAAATGTGGGTGCAGCAGAGTCTATAGGGGAGAAGAACACTTCCACCCCAGAAGACAAGCAGTGCCAGGGCCTGCGTTGCACCCACGCTAATGGTGTGCTCCCTGTGCTGAATTTTATATGGAAGAGTATGGCCTATTCTTCTCCCTGCAAGGAAAGACAGTGTTTGGCCTGACCAGGAATCTCAGGGAACCTTCGGTCTCCACATTGCCGGATCCACAGTAAACATTCCCTAGCACTCACTCGGGCTGCAGCACCCTCAGTGGGTTCCAGGAGCAGTGTGGGATTCCTAGAGTTTTGATATTCATGGCAGCCTGTCCCTAGGTGAGAGGAGGGTGCAACATTTGGAAGGGTCCCTTGGGACAAAGGAGACCAGAGGTTGAACTCTCCTTAATTTGGGGACATCTCCTCTTCCCTCCCTTCCCTGCCCCCTGCTGCCCGTGCAGTCCCAGCTAACAAAAATTCACTGGGGGAAGTTCATTCCTGGGCATCCCTATATGGTGTGCCCCCCACACCCAGCTTGCAGAGGGCAGGGCCCATGCTTTTCCCTTTAAGGAGCTGCATCTTCATACAAAGGAACTGAACTGAAAAGCTGCCTATCTCAGGCTAAAAGAAGTTTTTCTCTGAGTCCATCCGAGTAGAGAACTATGAAGAGAAACTTTCTAAGGTCCTAAGCTACATTCTGGTATGACGTGGAGGAAAAGGACAATGTTGGTCTGAACTGGAAGTCATGAGGCAGTGGTATGATAGGGAGGTAGGGTCACGTGTCTCCCACCCAGGATGAAGTCTTTCAGTCCGCCCCTACCACAGTGGAGGAGGAGTGGAGACCACAGTGCAATTCAACACAAGCTCCCCTACTACCATGGTCAGGGTGGTACCTCTTCCCATTACTGGGATGTATGAGGGTAGGCCTGGCAGCCCATATCTGCCCAGGTTTGTCTCCCCAACCAGGGCTAAGCAGGGAACACTGGACCTCAGGCATTCCACACACCACTTCACCTCCTGAGCAAATTCAGACCACATACCACCCATTGGCTCCTGCCGCAGCTGGCTCTCACAAGTGTCACCTTCTGGCCTGGTGGTTGAACTCTAGCCTAGTACTTCCTACCATAACCAGCATCTGACAAAGGCACCATGCAAAGCTATTTATAAACAAGAAACATGTATAGAGTCTTGGATCCCCGAAAGACCCCAAAATTGAAGCTAAATGAGCAAACACAACAAACATTTCAGGTGCAACCTCTGGGGAAAAATAAAATAAAATACAAAAATATTTTCAAAATCCCATCGAAATAAGAGCAAAATCAAAAATTAGAAGAGACGGCTTCTTCCTATGAGAGAGAACCAGTGTAAGAACTCTGGCAATATGAACAGACTGTTTTAACATCATTTGGAGGATCACAATAGCTTTCTAGCAATAGATTCCAACCAAAAGGAAAATACTGAAAAGGCAAACAATTCAGAATATGGATTGGAAGCTCAATGAGATCCAAGAGAAAGTTGAAAACCAACACGAACTAAAAAATCAAAAACATAATTCAGGACATGAATGAAACATTTACTAAAGAGATAGATATTAAAAAAACAACTCATGGAAATTAAAGACACTTTGATGGATTTGAAAATGCAGATTAAAGATCAAAAAATAAAATAGAATAAACTAAGGAAAGAATTTCAGAGCTTGAAGATAAGTCTTGAATTAATATAGTTAGACAAAAATAAATAATAAAGAAAGAAAAGAATAACATTTGGGAGAAATGTGAGATTATATAAAATGCCCAAACCTAAGAATCGTCAGTATTCCTGGGGGAGAAGAAGAAAAAGCAAAATATGTGGAAAATCAGTTTGAGGATGCTCACTCTCATACTTCTATTTGATGTGGTTTTGGAAGTCCTTGCAAGAGCAATCAAGCAACTGAAAGAAAAGAATTGGCGCCCAACTTGGAAAAGAGTAAGTCAATTTATCTCTGTTTCTACCTAGAAAACTTCAAACACTCCATCAAAAGACTCCTGGACTTGGTAAATGAATTCAGAAAAGTCTCAGGTTACAAAATCATACTATACACATATTAACAATCTCAGAGGTTGTATTTGTTTCCTTCCACATCAATGAGGAGGAACTTCTGCAGGACTTAGTTGGAAAAAGGAGACGAAGGGAAGACTTGGTTGAAAAATGATATCGACACAGTGAATAGTGAATTCTCACTGGCCAATTAAACTGTGATAATGTGATTTATTTTTTAAGCTTCAATTTAGATTGCTATGATTAGACATCACAATCAGTTGACAGCAATTTGGTAGGAAACCAGGAACCAGCAGCTGGTTGTTTTAATTGTGACTTTAATCTTGCATCTTTTACTCATTTGCTGTGACACAAGCCTTAGTTTTCCCTTTTATAAAACAATAAAATGCAAATGATGCTTTCCTATTTTTCCTCATGCCAATTTTACATGCACTTCCCAGCCTCCTCCTGCTCTCCAAAAATGCTTTAAATCTCAGATCATGTGAGATTCTGATTTAAGATTTAAAAATACTTCCCTCCCTGAAGGTTTATTACTCAATTAGAATCTGAAAGGAGCTTCATGACTATTTCATTATCCATAGAGTCCAAGAGGAGTGTGATGGAATTAATTTAAAAGCTTGGAAAATAAGATATATGAGTGAAATGAAAGGAACTGGCGTTATGTAACCTGGAAAAATGAAGGCTGAAATCTTTAATACATGAAGGACTATTATATAGAAGAGGATGAATGGTTTTTCTCTGTCTTCCATGAGAATAGAATAAGAGGAAATGGATTTAAGCAGTAGCAGGAAGGATTTAGACTAGAAATTAAAAAAGCTTTCTAACTCTAGGGAATGAAAGACAGTTTATCAGTGTCCTTGCTAAGCCCCAAAAGAAATTTAAAGAAAAGAAAGTGGAAGGGAAGAATTACTTTTATTGCTAACATCATTCATTAAGAGGTGTTTTGAAATCCCCTCTGGGTGAATGTTTAAACAAGGGTAGATACCCACCCCTTTTGGATGATGACAGTCCCTAAAGAAATTACAGAGCACGGGACTACCAGGATTCTCCTCTGTGGAAGTCTCCAGGACATTCTTTGTAGACAGAAATGATTTAACAAAATTTAGTTAAATAAATAAACCCCACTTTTTAAAGGTAAAAAAACGAAAGTAGTATAAAGTCCGCCTTGAGATCAACCAGCTAGATTGCTAACAAGATCAAATTCAAACAGTAATTTAGTACAAATGCAGTTTTGTGGCAGAAAATAAATTTTTACCTGATTTATTCCTGGGACACTGGCTGAACAAACCTGGAACTGGAACTTGGATACAAGCTTTTCCCGCCATGCCCTAGACATCCAGACGGTTTATGGAACAACAATTCAGTAACCCATGGATAATCAATTAAGTCAATCAGTGACCTGATTCAAGTGAGCAAGCTACATACAATATTGAGCAGTTTCTTAAAAAAATGTTTAAAAATAATCCATTCGTTAATTATTGTATAAATTTGGATGATAAGAAGTACATGAGATCTAAAAGATGTCTGTGGACTAGTGTGGAGATAAACTCTCCTTTCTCTAAGGGATAGTTCAGGCATCCTCTTCTTTGGTTTATCTCTACGTTGTTGTTAGTAGAAAGCAGACAGGAAAAAACCCAAAGGTATTAGGGTGTAGGCTCATCATCTCCCCAGCTGCTTGCCCCCTCCGTGGTACTTTCCTCTCCATCATTTCATGCAACTTGGACTAAGTGGCCTTCTCTCCTCGCCCCTGCGCTGATTGCTGCTGTCAGCACATGCTGTGAGTTCACAACTCCCACACCACGTGTAACCTACATTTTCCTCCTTCTAGGGTTCTGAATGGAGGGAAGTGGTTAAAATGGTATTTGAAGGACTGTTGGGTTGTTCTAGGGTTGGGGGCACAGAGGGCCTTTGAATGGAGCCTTGGACTTAATTTAGAAATGCCATGTCTGGAATATGGTTTTAACTTGCATGACAGAAGTAAATTAATGAGGTTAAAATCTATCATGGAAGGAAGAAAACTGACAAGCAGCGCTGACAGTAGATGCAGAGAAATAAGAGAAAAAATGATTAAAAACACTAGTTATAACAGATCTATAAATTGCCAATTAGGCACAATCACCACATAGTACAACAGTGATTCATCACTAAATGTGAGATTCTTTAGCATGTAGTAAATTTCACTTTGGTCTAAAGTATTCACATTTCTTGGTTTTTAAAATTATTTGTTTGTGTGACTTGGTTTTCTGTTCAGAGCATATAAAACAATATAGGGGGTTATATCTGGTCATGGAATAGCATACCCACTTATATAATTATTCACAAATTTGGGCTTTTGTTTCATAAATAATTCTGTTTAAAAAATTATGTTGCAATAGAAGGAATATATATATATTTTTTTTAGAGAAGGAATATTTTAATGGTAACTCTAACCTGTAACAATTGGCATATTGTTCTAGTTGCCTTAGCTGCCTTCCCTAAAGGAAACATATTTGTTTTTAAAGCTGAATAATCTTGGCATAATAATAAATTGTTCCTAATATTAATTTGAGAAAAAGATTAATAAGACTTTTAAATTTGGCAATTTCAGAATTTTTAGGTTCTATCTCCTGCTTCCCCAGCAAAAACTGGACAGACAATTGGATTTTCTGCTCATCAGACACTCAAGTGTCACTTTTTTTTGTTTATTTTTGGTTATTCAAACAACATGCTTTTATTTCCTCACAGTTATGTCTGTAGGTTGGACGTTCAAGATCAAGGTGTTAGTAGGTTTAATTTCTCCCGATGCTTCTCTCCTTGACTGGTACATGGCTGTCTTTTCACTGTGTCCTCACATGGCCTTTTTCTCTTTGCCAGAGCCTTTTTTTTTTTTTTTATATGTGAGATTTAAGCAGAGGATAATCAAAGGAAGTCTCTCCCTTTGATTGCCTCATCCTCATCCTCATCCTCGGTCAGGCACTGCTTTTAACTTTGATAAAAGTAGTATTAAGTCTGTATTTTGATTCTAAGATTCAAAAATTAATATAAATCAAAATAAAACTTGGGAATAAACTTTTATAATTATAGGAAGTAAAAATGCAATTAGTGACCTGATATCAGCTAGACCTTGAGTTGACCCATTTAAAGCAAGTTCTTTAACTCTCTAGTGTCTACTATCTGAGCTGAGCTGAGCTGAAATTCTTTGTCTGTCATCAATTTAATGTTTTATTTTGTTTTTTTTTGCTTTCCCTTTAAGAAGTTATCCCAGATTCTTGGCAGCCTTGCTGAACTGCAGTGGAACCAAGGGCTTTTGTGTATTTGAATTTTTAATTGTAAACATTGTGACAAGTATTGGCAAACGGAGTTGGCTGAGTTGGTGTGATGTCATAGAAAATAATTTCCTTTGTTTTATTTAAAAAAAGTTTCCAAGTTTTCCCCGGGTGAGTCTGGCTTTTATCTCAAGCCCGTATAAGAGCCCTTCACCAGATGTCAGAGCTAAGACATTATCTTTGACTTCTAAGGACTTTACCCGGTCTGGCCTGGATTACTCCCTCCATGACTTGAATGCAAACCTCTTAAATAACATTCCTTTTCCAAAGGCAATGCACTTGTTTTCTTTCGTTTATTTTGCCCTAATCTATCTTTGACTTTTGTCTTAGGCAATACTTTTCCTCTCTCAATTCCCTTATGAAAGCATTTCTTAAACACTGTTATCTTCTTTAAACATTTTCAGAAAGGGATATTGATTCCCAGCCTGATTTCCTTCTTTATAAACATGTAAGTTTATAGGTTGATGAGTCTGATGTCGGTTAGTGGCAAAACACTGAAACACACTATTAAACAAGTGGTTCATTAGCACTTTGCAAAAAAGCCAGTGATTAATTATAAGGACCTTCCTGAATTTTCTAGGAACAAATGGCAAACCAATCTCTCTTTTAGATAGCCTCCCTGATGGGAGGTCTATGAAACTTGATAGAGCATTTTGATTCTGGCAAGGCATTTGAAGTAGTTATTTGAAATGGCTTGGTGGAGAAGATGGAGAAAATAGATCTGTGTGAAATGGCCCTGCCTGGGCTGCATCTACTTCCTGAAATTATATAATTTAGGAGCCCGCCTTGAGGGCTATGCCACAACCTCTACTCTTACCCTATCCCCAGTCAACATTTTAATTTATGATTTAGATGAACCATGGAAGGCCTTTTTGATTTTCTTGTTAGCTGAGTTCTATTCAATCTTCAAAACTCCACTTTAGAATCCTCTCTCAATGGAACTCGTCTGCCACCTGGACTCAGAGATCTTTCCATTGTATTCCTAGAGTAGTTTTCCATGGTACTTGCAACACTGTTTTATGACCCCTCATTTACTTGTCTACTTCCTTTTCCAGGTCATGAAGTCCTTGAGGTGAAAGATCCATCCTATTTTCCTTTATAACTCATAGTATCTGGTACCATCAGAATTTTTTTTTGAATAGGTGGAATAAATAAATGCATTAATGCTGTATGTGTTGTTATTTTTTATGTGACACAGAAGGGCATAACATGATAAATAACAGAATTAAGGTTCAGATAGAACTGAGTAGTTAAAAAATGGATGTAATTTAGAAAGATGAAGTTTCATTTCTCTACTCCATTGATCCTTCTAGCTTTTGTTACCTCCTGTCCCCTTGCTATTCTCTGTCACCTGCTCACCCAGCTCAATTTCATGGTTTATCATTGTCATCACTCCCTTCTGTCTGGCTGGCTTCATCTTCGACAAAATCATCTGGATAAACCCAGCTCTTTTCTTGCTTCCAGGGGTAAGAACGGCTCGAGAAAAGCCCTTCACTGAGCTGACTCACATCACTTGCAATCCATGACCACCCGCCTGAAGTGGGTCACTAGTGCTGCCACCAATTATTTTCTGCATCTCTAATCCATTTCCTCCCCAACTCTCTCAGATGGCTTTTTCAGACTTTTTCTGTCTCTTCTTAAATGACTCCTCCTCATAGTTGCTGCTGTGTCACTGAAGAAGTGTCAGCAATCCTGTGAAAATGCGCCACCCCTTCCTGTGCTGTCCCCTGCTTTGCCTTTATGCTTCTGGAAAGAGGAACTGTTTATGACCTGGCACATAGCTGCCATTGTGTGCCAGAATCCCCTTCTCTCATCCAGGCAAGAACATCATTCTGGGAATTCTGGGCTTTCTTACAAGGTCATTTTTTTTCTTCTTCTCTTTACTATGTCACATTCATATCAACATGCTATTATTCTTTCACTGTAGAAATACCTTCATTAGGTCTTACTTTCGCCCCATTTCTTGACAGCAAAACTCCTCAAAGACATTTGTTTGACACTGTTTGTATTTTTCTTTTCTGGCCTCTATTAATTGCTATTAAATCCACTTTAATCGTGATTTTGCCCCCATAATTTATAGTAAAGCTACTCTTTGTCCTCACCGCATGTGACTCGTCAGCACCCTGGGCACCGCTGATTCCCACTTCCTTTCTCGGATACACTTTCTTCCTTTGCCTTCCTGGATCCCACACTACTGGGGTCTTCTACTACTTTGCTGGCTCCTCGTTTTCAGTCTCCTTGCTTATTTCCTCTTCTCCACTGCCTCTTAATGGACTGGAAACAGTGCTCATTCCGTAATTTCCTCAGGTTTGAGGTGCCTTGATGACCTCCTCACTCCCCGCTGCACTCACTAAGGCCCTGTGTCTGTGTCCCACCAATTCTCAGTTTGTGTGTCCAGTTCAGATCTCTTTCCCCAGGGCTCGATTTGCACAGCGTGTCTGGAAATGATCTCTCCCCACCACTCCCCAGTCTGCTCCTTCTATAGTGTTCCCATCTCAGCTAATGACACTTTATCTTTGCAGTTTTTCAGGGCAAAACCTTGGTGTTATCTCTTTTTGTCACAATTCACCTCCTGTCCATCAAGAAATTGATTGGCACTGACTTCAGACTATATCCCAGATCTCATCACGTCTCATCACCTCCACTGTCACCACCCTGAGGCAAATACCTGCCATCTCCAGCTGGGTACTCTCTGCAACACACTGCTCAGAGTCTTTATGCTTCTACTTTTGGGGCTCTCTGTCTATGCTCAACAGGGCAACCTGCGCTCAGAACCCTGCCCCATTTCACTAGAGCCAAGTTCAGCGCTCTCACAGTGTCACAGCCCTCCACGCTCTGCACCCTCCCGGGCTTCTGCCTCCTCTCCTCCTAGCCTCCCTCCTGCTTGCTTCATTCCAGTCACCAAGGCCTCCTTGCTGCTGCTCAGACACATGAGTTCAATTCTACCTTGGGATCTATGGGTTATTCTGCAGCACTCCTTCCCCGATAGCTGTGTGTCTAATTCTCTCACCTTCTGCTCAGGCATTATATTGAGCACAATTGCACAACCCTCCACCCCTACCCTTGCATCCCTAACTCCCACCGCACCTTCTGATCCTGCTCCATGCCTTTTTTCTTTTTCATATAGCACTCATTATTTTCTAGTATACTTTGTTATTTACTTATTTGTCCAATTTATTATTTATTATTTCCCCTTTAGAATGCAAGTTCCATGAAGAACATTTTTTTTTATTCTAGTCACTGGTGAATTTTAAATGCCCAGCTATGCCAATATATTGCAGGTACCTAATAAATATTGGATGAATAAATAAATATTAATTTTAAAATACTTCACAGTTACTTGATGGAAGAGTTGTGAAGACTTGGAAGACTTAGTTACACACAGATACAATAGGAACCTCTGTTAGTCTCTCCTTGCTAAACAAGTTAAGCGTTGGGTTGTGTCAGTAGTAAGTAAAGGGAAGTAATAATCTATTCTTTCTATTTGTCCTACAAATATTTATTAAGTAGCTCTTATATAGGCACCTATACCTGTTTGGCCTGAGGCAAGTTATTTACTTTCTCTGAATACCAGTTTCCTCCTCTATAAAATGTGAGTTCTGTTACCTACGGTAAAAGAATATTTACTAAGACTGTCAGAGCTTGACACATGATTAGTATTTCTGACTTCAGATCTATATTTTAAACCGAAAGAAGACAAAGGCTTACAAATGACATTTTAGTCTGACAGTTTTTGTATATAGTATAACAGGAATTGACAAGTATAGTGAGAAATAAACAAATTTAAAATATGTAGATTTCTTTTTGTTTAGACATCAAGTAAATGTCTTAAATAATTTTTTTGCATATCTCTGGATGTTTTTGGTTAAATGTAAATATCCTCAGAACTTGTAAAATGTATTTGTTTCCTAAAAAGTGGTTAATAAAAGCAGTGAGAATTTTTTTTAAGCACACAATTTATTTTTAAAAATAAAACAAATAAAGATTTGTTCCTAACCTACACAACGGGTTTTGGGAAGATCCCTAATCACCAGGATTTGTTTCATCCCTAGGGGCCACCAAAGAAGGTGATACAGGTGGTGTCTGGGAAAGATCAGCCACTGCCCTCTGCTTGCTGTGCCACCCTTCAAGTTTAGGGCTTTCTTAACCTTTGTATCTGAAACAACTTCTGCTCCCCAGGAAAGGAATTTTGGTCTGTGGTATTAACCAGAGTCTCACAGCATCAAGTAGCCTTGTTAGAATCATTTTCTAACCATCCTTTCTAATCAGCACATTGTCCATTTTGTCATCACCTGCCTGTCATCTGCAGCCTTGGAGCTCACACCATCTCTTAGCACAGCATATTGTAGCAAACTGGTCTTCTATTATTAAATCCTCAGTCCTAAAAATCCTTTTTCGAACATGTTAGTTACTAGAATATTTACAGAATTTAAACACTGAGATAAATTATCTTCTAGTCTACTTTTAAAAAACAGTTATGAGGAATTTAAGAAATAGTAATGTATGTAAAGAACTTAGCATAATACATGGCACAACTAACATTTAGTTGCTTAATAAATGATTTCAATTATTATCACATGATTGGTGTATAGTTAGAGGGAAACTTCCAGGATTATGAAGAGATTCAGTATTATGTGAAGAATTCTGCTTAGCTTAAAAAAGAGAAGCCTAACAAGCAAATGATATCTGTGTCCTCAGACATGAAAAGCTCTCTTATGGGACCCATGGTTTCTGTGGAGCACCAGTATGCCCAAATGGGGCCTGGATTTAATATATGGAAGAAGTTTCTAGAAATGTGAGCTTGTCAACAATGCCCTGGCCAACCTTAAGTCACATACCAATAGAGGGGGGTGGTCAGGGACTGACCCCATTGCCGATTTGTTTATTGTGTAGATTAGCCAGATGTTCAAAAACTGCTTTGGAGGGGTCAGTTCCTGATGCCCCTTTTGATATGCAACTTTAAGTGGAGGTGAGGTCTCTGTGCTTGCAAGGGTTCAGTGCAGACGGTGCTTGTTTGTCACAGGTGTTGGTGAGGATGCTGCATGGGGTAGAAGGCTGAGCAGATGACACTAACATTTCTTTGCTTCATGAATCCATGATTTCATATACATGTGTGTATATATACATATATATATACACACACACACATATATATGGATATATATATATATATGTATATACATATATATGGATAACATATGGGCATAGCCCTAGAGGATACACAAATATATATATATTTGTGTCCTAAGTCTTTCCTTTTTATTAAAAAACAATGATAATAGGGCAGTAGCAACACAACTAAATATATATATATTCATGTATCCTTTAGGGCTGTGCCCATATGTCATCCATATTAACTGATAAACTCCTAGGAGGCAAGAATCATGCCAATTTAAATTGTTTTCTTCCAGCCTCTAATCAAGCACTAAGAATAATGAAGGCAGTTTCTATTTTGATTAGATCAAGCTAATTGAATTTTTTTCCCACTAAGGGAGACTGGGGGTTTGCAACCATTCCTGGAAATCATTAAATTAGGATTAGTGATTATCTATACATAGAATCTATACTGCATGGCTCAATATTACACAAGGTCAGAGATTCATTCCCTTATTCAACCTGTCATTTTCAAATCATCTAATAAATATTTATTAAGTGTCTCTCACTTTTCCTTAAGTATATTTTATGCTGGTGAATCAAAGATGAAAAAGAACTCACTAGCTCGGTTATTAATGTGATATATATTTGTGCTGGAAGACACATGTATTTAGATGTAAAGAATGTTTAGATGTGATATGTCTGTGTATTGGGAAAGGGGTTAGCCCACTTAACATGAGAAAGCAGACTAGATTATACCATGAAATTTCATTTACATACAAGTTCATGGTTGTATTAATTACTCTAACTAATTGTAGTTTAATTGATAGAAAACCCAATCCAAAGTGGCTTAAGTAGGAAAGGGAACTCATTGGATCATGTCTATGAAAAGTCCAGGTTATTTCTTGTTCATAGCACTGCTAACAATGTATTGATATCATGAGAACCAGACCACCGTTTCTCTCTTGGTGCTACACCCCTTCATATTTGGCTTCCCTCTCTGGTGAACTTTCGACTTGGGCTATCCCCCCATCTCAGACTTACATCTTCCAAAGCTTAGGCATAGCATAAAGGAAAGAATTTCTCACCCAGTGCCCATGGCCAAACGTCTGGAACTATGTCTGGTCATGTGCTTTTTGCTTAACCAATTGCTATGCTTGGGAGCAGGGGAACAAAGTTTAGCTTGGTCCTCAAGGATCAAATGTGTTCTCCAAGATCTGGGGATGGAGTTGATTCTCTCTAAATTGCTTGGTCTGAGAGTTGGCAAGAAGTACCATCCAGGAGGAGGGAATACATGGTTAGCAGCCACACATATATCTGTGGCAGGTGTGGCACTGTTCAAAACTGCTGGAGTTGGTAACAGGGAGGAGAAAGAGCTTTGGATTAACATTAATCTCATGCCTTTTGCCATTCACATTGGTGACCAGATCCCCTATTTAGCAACACCAGCACAGGGCTTTCTCTAATTGTATCAGGAGATAGTTCCTTTTTCAGTATCGTGGAATAGCTGTATTGTTAATTCATATCACAAGGGATTATCCAAATTGGAAATTATTTGATTGATTTAAGAATTCTTTTGAGAATCTTAGATAGGGAAGTTATGATGCAAACACCTATAATGAGGAGTGTCTAAAGATTCTTAGTTTCTTTGTGTTGCTAAATGGGTGACTATTCATGAATGTGCATTACAAACAATGCATTTTCCAGTTTTTGTAGTATCTGTGCTCCAAGTTTCCCCATGCTAAGTACTTCCTCTTTATTAGAAAACAATGATAATAGGGCAGTAGCAACACAACTAAATGTTCCAGTGCTACCCTTAAAGGTATATTGTGAAAATAGATGTTTGTTTATTTTCAGAGGGGAAAAATGTATACTTGAATTTACATTATGTAAGAATTCCATGGATGCATTATAGGCACCTTCTCTCTGTCAGATGCTGTGAATTTATAAATTCATGTATTTACTGCAAAGCCCAGCATGGAAGGTTTTATCTCCATTTCTTAAATGTCTGATTACCCTTGACTGTCTGTTTATATTTAAGAGAGAACCAGCAGAATGCTGGCTGGAATCAGTGTGTGTAGATGGGACTTATGGATTGGTGGATATTATCACTCTGGTCAGCAGCCTTTTCCCTTCAGAGGTGAGCTTCGGTAGATTTTTTTATTCTGCACTAATGCTCCAAAAAAGGATTTTCAGCTTCCTTTCTCTCAGGTATAATGATGGTTTTAGCATACTGAATCTGTGTAGGCAGAGGGGCTTAGGGGTTTCACTATCTCTTAGGAAGATGAAATTTAATCCTCCAGTTTTCAGTAAGGAACTATACCCTAGCTTCAGCTGTGCTCACTCCCAGTTTAGAGCCCTCTGGTTTAGTATTTGAATGGGGGATGAGAAAGGTGTGGGTGCCCAGTTATAGAGGTGGAGATCTGAAGTTCTCATGCTCCTTAAATAGATGTTCCAACTGGCTTCAACAGTAACTGCATGTCTGAGATAATCCAGGATTCTGAGTGTCAGATGAGAATCATCTTGTTTGTATTGGGCTATTGTAGGTTAACTCTTCTTGTTGGCTGGTAAGTCATTTACCATTTTCCCATTTTTTTTCCCCTGCATTTATGTATTTGGGTCAGGGTTCTAGAAATTGCCTAGTTGCACTGAAGTTAAAGCTTTTGTACCCATATTTTTTTTAAGAGTGATTTTTAAAAGATGTGGGTAAAAATGTCTTCACTATCTTGAGATTATCTGTAATCTAATTTGTGACTCTTGTGGTCTAAGTTTCTCCATCTGTAAAATGACTTCTACAGACATAAATTCTGCCATCATTATTGTTTTCATATGTACATGGTACATGTATGTATTCTTTTAAGTTACTAGTTTTATTGATGTAGGATAAATTGAGTATCCCACATAAAAGTGATTAGCTAATTAAAGCATGTATTTTAAATGGGACCTCTCCCAAGCAGATCAAACTACATATATAAAATAAAAAGTGATTTTTTGCCAACTGTTGTAGCATAAGATGCTTGTGGTCTTTAAAAATGTGACTTTCTAAAATGAAATCAATCTAAATTTGTTTTTAGGTGATACAGCCTAAAATAGTTCAAAAATACTGACTTTATCTGGGTGATGGGCACACTTATAGCCCTGACTCAAGCAATTCATATAACAAAAAACATTTGTACCCCCATAATATTTAGAAATAAAAAAGTGAAAATACTGACCTTATGTAGGAACTCTAACACATTTTTCCTTTTTTCCTTTTATTTATTATATTATGAATGAGTCATTTATTCTGATTCAGATGCTAACTTATAAATTGAAAAAAATAATAATTTAAAAAATAATTTTAAAAACTTCCATGTTCTTCCATTGTAAAGTCTTGGAATATAATACAACCCCTTGGTGATTTTACTCTTAGAAAGTCATTTACAAAAATAATACAATATAAAACAAAATTCAACCCATATTTGGGATTTGAGCATAACACCTTACTCTGACCCATAAGCCCAAAGAAACAGTTCTTATTTATGTATTTCTATTCGCCTATCCTTTCTCCTTCTCTCCCTTTCTTTTCTGAATGTCTTTGGTTATGTTTTAACACTACGAAAAAGTTTCTACATGTTTGAGCAAAGGCCAAGGGTGGATGCCAAGTAAACTCAGTCACTTCTTTGAGGATTAATAATGAGATTGCTACCCAGCATGCACGAGGTTTGCTGTGTCCAAGTTTTGCCAAGATAAATCTCTGGGCAGCCCAGTACTTGTTTGGAGGAGGACTTGAGAAAAGTTTAATCATTTGTGGGGTTGATATTTTGACAGGTCAGCAGAAAACTTCTTTATTGAATACAGATTAATGTGTTTAAATAAGACTCAGGAAGTAAAGAGTATTGGCTTTGGCAGCAGCTTTGGGCAACAGGCAAAAGCAAGGAGTTCTTGGGAGAACCACCAATAAACATATGTATTTCTGGGAAAAAGTCCCATGAAGAACCCATAAAGAAGCCATTTTTTTTTTTAGCTACGTGGATATGAAGTATCAGTTGTTTCTAGAAGCAGTTGGATAGAGAAGGTTCATCATGTGGCCGTGATCTCCAACAATGAGAATAATATTAACAAAATCATGGGTTTCCAGAAAACCTTTCTGGAACCTCTAGCAAAGACCTAGGAATAGAAGGAAACTGGGAATAAAATTACATGCAATAGAGGTGGGAGCTCCAGGCACCAAATGAATGTTACTAACAGCAAAGGGGAGAGGAAAAAAATGAAAAAATAAGAAAAAAATTCCAAATGGATACATGCTCCTATATGTGGTGTCATCTAAGAGAGATCAGATAAATTTGGCTATCTTTTGAAGTTCTAAAGACTTGCATTTCCCAGGAGTGACCAGGCCTTGAGAATCTGACTCATGCTCTCCAAAATGTTTGCATGACTGAAGTAGACACAAAGATGACTATTTATTAACAAAGGAGAATATAACTACTGTGTGACCTGGGAGTACATGTAAGAGCACGATCAACACAGTCTTTCCCTGTAGACAAACCTCTGTGAGAAGCTTCATCATGGTTAGAAACTATGGGAAAAGTACACTAACTTCAGGAATAAAATCCATATTACTGATCTGTTCTTCCTCTAAAGTTAAACAACTTGGGAATCAGAAGTTGCTTGGTGATCCTGGGCTCAGAATAAGGGGGCTTTAAATAAATAATCTGTGCAGTGATACCAGGCTGAGATGAGTGATGCCTCCATTTCTTGAAAGGGATGGTTTTGCCAAAGGGGCCACTGCAGTCAGAGTCTGATGGCTTCAGTTCCCCAGATCAAGGTCTGTGATAGAGCAGCTTTGCAATTGGACCAGAACAAGCCTAAATAATCTCCTATTTCAACGTACTTGAATTTTCAGGATTGCCCAAACCCCATCCTTAAATTCACTTCTTTTCTGATGATGCTTCTGGGTAAAGCCTTACTTCACAGCCCAGATTCATCCATGTTACTCTCTAGGATCTCTCTGTTTCTTCCTTCAACCAACTAAACTGAAGCAGTAAATTAGGGTGGAATAGAATCACCAACTATTATTACGTAGTCTCCCCTTATCCATGGTTTCACTTTCTGTAGTTTCAGTTACCACAAAAATAGGTAAGTACGGTATAAAAAGATATTGGGGAGGGACTATATTCTTATGACTGTTATTACACTATTTTGTTGTAATCATTCTATTTTATTATTAGGTAGTATTGTTAATTTCTTGCTATGTCTAATTCATAAACACCATCATAGGTGTGTAAGTATAGTAGAAAACATGGTACACATCGGGTTTGGTGCTATCTGAGATTTCAGTCATCCCCTAGGTGTCTTGCAACATGTTCCCTCTGGATAACAGGGGATTACTGTCTTTCAAATCTTCACTGTTGCCATGACATTGGCCAGTCCTTAACATCAAAGTTTGGCTTTTGGTTAAATATTGTGATCGGGAGAGCTGTCTCACATTAGTTCATTTGTTACTTGGTCCTGTGTTCTTTATTCTTCAAAGCAGGAAGCTGATATGTGGGGGCTCTGTAATTCAGGACATACGTTTTTCAGCTCCTACATGTGTTATTATACATAACAGATTCAGGGTCTCCTTGTACCCACTTATGAGACTATGAACATTCTGTTTTTAAACTGAATCCCCTATATCCTCACTCTGACTGGTAGACTATAGTGATCCTCTGGGTATGCTGGAATTAGTGTTATCTCAGAGCCAGGGAGCAATAGTACTAAGTTTTACATTCTTCGCTGCAAAATTATCCCAGTCAATGCCATACATTCCTGTGGAGATGAAAAAAATGGGTTCTAAAACTTGTTTTGTATTTATTTTTTATTAAATCGTAACTTTATACATTGATGTATTCATGGGGTTCAGGGTACTGCTTCTATATACAAGGTGAAATGTTTATATTGAACTAAGTAAGACATCCATCATGGTTATACTCATTTCTTAATAGTTTTGAAATGTACCATTGCATCATGCACATTAGGTGAGGTCCCCCCAGATACCCTCCTTCCTCCCATGTTCCCCCTCCCCTCCTCTCTCTCTCCTCTTCCCTTCTACTTTCTGGATTATAGTTATGTTTTGCCATTCATATGAGTGTGTAGGTGGTTATATCTTGATTTTATAGTAGTATTGAATACATTGGATACTTTTTTCCCCATTCTTGAGATACTTTACTAAGAAGAATATGTTCCAGCTCCATCCAGGTAAACATAAAAGATGTGAAGTCTCTATCCTTTGTTATTGCTTCATAGTATTCCATAGTGTACATATACCAAAATTTGTTAATTCATTCATGAGTTGATTGGCACTTGGGTTGTTTCCATGTCTTGGCTATTATGAATTGGGCTGCAATAAATATTCTGGTGCAAATGTTTTTGTTGTAAAATAATTTTTGATCATCTAGGTATATACCTAGTAGAGGAATTGCAGGATCGAATGGTAGGTCTACTTTTAGTTCCTTGAGTGTTCTCCAAACTTCTTGCCAAAAAGATCGTATTAGCTTGCATTTCCACCAGCAGTGTAGATGCATTCTCCTCTCTCTGCATCCATGCCAACATCTGTAGTTTTGGGATTTTGTTATGTGGGCTAATCTTACTGGAGTTAGATGATATCTCAAAGTGGTTTTGATTTGCATTTCTCTGATGATTAAGGATGATGAGCATTTTTTTGTGT
>CAUYON010080140.1:0-12715 GCA_963573935.1 Arctocebus calabarensis | reverse complement strand
GGAACTTAACCTAGGGACTCTGTTTGAGCTCTTTGATTGGTTCATTTTTGGGTTTAGTAAGAAAATTCTCTGACTTTTTGTTTGAACTGTTTTTTGTTTTGTAATTCTTAGGGTTGACCCAGATAGTCCTTTGCACAGTGATCTTCAGATCTTAAAAGAAAAAGAAGGCATAGAATATATTTTGCTTAACTTCTCTTTTAAGGTAAGAAAATAGTGATGGGTCTCCATATGAGAGTGTGTATTTGTGCAGTGCTTGGAAAACAGTTTGGTGTAATTCGGCTCAGGAATTCTTGTAGACATGTGCTCTGTAAGAAATTGAGTACTTAAATACACCAGTAGTGTGTTCAGAGTAACTGTTAATAATAGCCCCTAATAGAAAATAACCCATGTTGTTCCAATAAATGAAGAATTGTGGTATTCATAAAATGGATACAGCTACATGCAATAAGATGTGTGAATCTTAAATACACCATTGAGTAAAAGAAACCAGATTCCAAAACTTGTTATTTATAATTTCACTTATTTAGAGTTCAAAAATAGGTAAAACTAATATTGATTAGAGCATGCATTCTCAATGGGGGTACTATCATCCGTAGTGGGTGAAAATTGGTCTTAGCTGCTAACAATGATTTGATGTCCCCCAAAGAACCAGAGAACAAACAAATATGCAGTATGTCTGTGGTGTTAAAATTTTGTGGGGCCAGGGGGATGAAATTAGAAAAAATTTCTAAAAAGACTTCTTGGTGGAGCAAAAATTAAAAGAAGGGATGAGAAACACTAGTTTATGGATTCATACTTGGGGGTGGGGGCAGTAAAACTATCAAGAAAAGCAAAGATGTGATTACCATAGAGGTTAGGCTAAGGAGTTTGCCTTGGTGGCAGTGAGGGAGTTGGGAGCTGAAAGGGACATCTGCAAGCTTCTGTCCTGCCAACTGTAATCCATTTCTTGACCAGGGTGGTAGTTACATTGGCACGTACTTAAAATCTTATTCAGGTGTACCTCTGTATTTCATGCACTTATCTAAATTTATGTGTTGTATTTGATAAAGTATTTTTAAGATGCTAAAAAAAGTCAAAGAATAGCAATGAAATCTAGATAACATGTTAATGATTTAATATGAAATCTATGGTTTAAAGTCTACAGATACGAGATATTTTGAAGGAAAACAAAGATATGAAAGAACACTTCCCTTGTACTTACAAAAGAATCGTTACATTTTTCTGAAGGTTCTTATCTTGCTATTGTGCATGTCTGTCTTGTGTGATGACATAGCTTATGATTGAATTTTCTTGAAATCACCCAAATAGGCGTGTATTGGTATCCTTCTCAGTTTTATTTATTTATTTTTTTCCTTCTCAGTTTTATTACTGTAGGGACTATTGTGGGTGTCAACTGGGTTGTCCTCCCTAGAGTAGGGATCTGGTCTATGTTTACTGAAGTTGCTAATGACTGTGTTTTTACTGATTCATGTGGGAATGAGCGAAATACCTGGGCCAAACAGAGCAAACAAAAAATACTGGGAAAACCAGGACGGTAACTTTCTTTTTTAACATATTAAATCACATGCTCATGTATCTAACACCAAACTTAAGAAATAGAACCTGGCTCAGTGCCTGTGGCTCAACGGGCTAAGGCGTCAGCCACGTACACCCGAGCTGGTGGGTTCGAATCCAGCCCGGGCCCGCCAAATAACAATGATGCCTGTAACAAAAAAAAAAAAAAAAATGCCCCGGGCGTTGTGGCAGGTGCCTGTAGTCCCAGCTACTTGGGAGGCGGAGGCAAGAGACTCGCTTGAGCCCAGGAGGTTGCTGTGAGGTGTGATGCCACGGCACTCTACCCAGGGTGACAGCTTGAGGCTCTGTCTCAAAAAAAAAAAAAAAAAAGAAATAGAACCTTAGAGGCTGAGGTGGGAGCATCACTTGAAGCCAGGAGTTCAAGACCAACCTGGGAAACATAGTGAGAATGTTTTTAAAAAGTAGTCACTGTGCCATGCCTATAGTCCTAATCACTTGGAGGCTAAGGTGAGAGGATCACTTGAGCCCAGGAGTTCGAGGTTACAGTGAAATAACTCTGTACCCCAGCCAGGGTAACAGAGTGTCTTTAAAAAGCCAAAAATAACCTTGTCTGTACCTTCAAAGCCCTCCATGTGCCCTTTCCCCATGACTTCCTTCTGGGAAGGGTATCTTCAAGGAAATGTGAAATTTTAGCCAGGAAATGAGAGGACTTGTGATTGCAGGGTAGTGTTTTCATTATTTTATTCCTAGTCTAGTTCAAACTTCAGGGCAGGGAATAATCTGGGAGGTGGATGGCAGAAATTCTGTTGGATTTGCATTTCTGGAACATGGCTTCTGATACCAGAAAGAAGGGCTTTTCTAGTGTTGGAGTATTTCTTACGATGCCTGGGAAGAATGTGATTGTTTTGAGCTAACTAACCTTATAAAGAAGACCTTAAACTGAATTGCCAAGTTATTAGTATTGGGATTCACAGACTTTGGAGGATAGCAGGTATGACTCAGAAAGGTTAACAGAATGAGCCAGAACAATACAGATTTATGTCCTCAGATGTCCACAGTGATAACTTGAGAAACATGGAACTTGAGGTATAATACAAGACTGGGAATGGGGGCAAGAGAGAATGGGGCAACAGCTTGGCAAATCCATTTTGCTGTGCTTTTAAGGAAATGTTTTTCTGACTGGATTGAGTTGTGAAGTAGTACTTTAGGAAGGGTTTCTTCAGACAAATTGAGGCTCGTTTAGAGACAGGGTTGGGATGAGATTCTTTTCCATGTCCTAAGGTAGCTGATAAATTGTGGCTTTGGAGAATGTTGGGGTTCATGTCGTGGTAACTTGTCTTCAACTATTTGAAAGACTGAGCATGTGGAAGTATTAGTTTGTTTGATTCGTTGTCGAACACAGGGTATAAAACTAGAACTAGTTAAGTCAAATTATAAGACTATTTTCAAGTCAGTTTAAGGAAGTGATTTGCAATAAGAGTCTTCTGGTGATGTAGTCTTTCAGAGAGAGAATCCTTCAGAAGGCCAAAGTTAAATTCTTTTTCCTGAAGAATTCCTTTTCATTTCTATAAAAATTTGATTACTGAGTTCTAGGGCGCAGAGTTTACAGAATAGAATCCCCAGGTTTCGATATAGAAAAGTTATTCAGAAGAACTACTTAAAATGAATGTAGTTCTCACATAACCCATTGATGTGAGGCTTTGTAGTCATTGATTTGGCATCACATATGTAAAGACCTAAATGATAGGAGGTTAAATGAGTTGTACTTTACCAAGCTTTGCATCTGTTCTTTTCATTATGTCTGTTAAATTGTAGGTAAAAGGTGAGTTGCTTGTTCGAAAGTGGATTGTAACAACTGTCATTAAGTTGGGATCTTGTGTGGATAGACTTCTTTTTCTAACTTGTAGCAGAAATCTAAGATTATCCACTTTGTGGCCATCAGAAATACGCATATCATTCAGTTAGTAGGATCATAACTTTGTTTCTCAGAATCTTATTTGAAGGTAAGCAGAGGGAAGGGGTTGAAGACTCTTAGCCACTTTAGCTACAGTCAATTCATTAATGGAAAAGCTCTTATTCTTCTGGAAAACTTCTGTTTCCAGGCCTGAGAATTTGAAAAAGAGAGTTGTTTTGGATAGCCTAAGATGTAGATGAGGCTTCTTTTCTCTTATTCCTCTCTTCATACATTTTTATCAAGTCTGATGATCTTTGTCTTTTTTTTTTTTTTTTTTTTTTTTTGAGATTTAGTCTCACTCAGTCCTCCTGGGTAGAGTGCCATGGCATTGTCATAGTTCACAGCAACCTCAAACTCTTGGACTCAAGCAATCCTCCTGCTTCAGCCTCCTGAGTAGCTGGGACTACAGGTGCCAGCCACCTTGCTAACTTCTATTTTTAGTAGGGATGAGGTCCCTCTTGCTCAGGTTGGTTTCTAACTCCTGAGCTCAAGGAATCCACCTGCCTTGGCCTCCCAGAGGTGCTAGGGTTAAAGGTGTGAACCACTGCGCCTGGCTATGATCTTTATCTTTAATTGGATCAATTAGTCCCTTGCTTTTAATGTTATTTCATCGATAGTTGGGCGTACCATTTTTAGGCAATTTCTATTTGTCATTCTTGCTCCATGTTCCATTTTTATTTTTGGATTATTTGTTACCCCACTATCTCACCTCTATTGTCTTAGTAGTATTTTTTTTGAGACAGAGTCTCACTTTGTTGACCTCAATTGAGTGTGGTGGCGTCATAGCGCACAGCAATCTCAAACTCTTGGACTCAAGTGATTCTCTTGCCTCAACCTCCAGAGTAGCTGGGACCATAGGTGCCCACCACAATGTCTGGCTATTTTTAGAGACAAGTGTCACTCTGGTTCAGGCTGGTCTTGAATCCATGAGCTCTGGCAGTCTACCCACCTTGGCCTCCCAGAATGCTGGAATTACAGGCATGAGCACTGTGCCTGGCCTTGTTAACTTCTTCTTTATTGCCCTACAATTGGAGTATGTGTCTCTGACTTGTCAAATCTAATATAAATTTGTTAGCTCGAATATTTTTCTTTTCCTTGTTATGCAAGGACCTTATGGAATTGATGTGCTCTCTGCCAAATGTGATGTTACTGTCATGCATTTCAGTTCTACACGTACATAAATCCCTACATATAATGCTTATATAATCAGTCAGTGTCCACTTGTGCCTAACGCGTGGGGTCCCCCCAATAAATCACCCAATGACCAAGTCCGATGCAAAAGCAAGAGGTAGTTTATTAGCTAGCTCAGGCTAGGGCTTCCTGCAGGAGAGCAGAGAAGCCTCAACCGCAGAGGGGAAAGCAGTTTTAAGGGTACAGAAAGGAACAAAGGGAGGGGGCGTTGGGCGAACTGCTGGAGAACCCGGGGGTGGGGAGGTGGGGGGGCAGGTTGCATATCACCTTTGGTATGCAGCTGCAAATTGAAGGCTGTGGGACAAAGTAGAATTAGTGAAAGGCTGTGGGACAAAATGAGTTAGTTTTAACAAAATGGAGTCAACTTTGTTCTTTCACACTTAGATCTTGCATAGAGACCTTTTCTCTATGGATTCTTAAAATAGTTAACATTTAGGGTAAAAATATTTTTCCTGCATGTTTTTATCTGGGATCATCTTTCTTCTGCCTGAAAATACTCTTTGGTATTTTTTTTTTTTAATGTGGGTCTGTGGATAGAAAAATACTTGTATTTCATTTCTGCAGAGTATTTTCATTGAGGATACATTTCTAGGTTGGCAGTTCCTTTCTTTCAGCACCTTGAAGATAATTTTCTTATCATAGCTTCTACATTCTCTTGAAGTGATGGTTAAATCTTGCGAAGTCTTTGATCAGTTTTGGAAAATTCTTAGCACCCATATCTTCAAATATTGCTCTGCTCCTTGCTTTTTCCCTCTAGGACTCTATGTATGTGATAAGCCTTTGCCATATATTATCTTGTCTTAATTCCTGCAATTTTCACCTTTCTGACTTATTTTCCGGTTTACTGAATCTTAAGTTTCTGTTGTGGTTAAGTTCATCCATTAAGTTATCAATTTCAGTTGTATTTCTAAATGTCAGAATTTCCATATGGTTCATTTCTATAATTTGCAGTTCTGTCAGGTTTTCCATCTTGTCTTCTTTTCCTAAATATACAGCAGCAGTTTTAACTCTGTTATTTTGGTCCCTGTGTTTATTGTTGATGCCTCTTGTTCTCTGATCATGTAGTCTGTGAGTCTCATGTGACTGATTTATTTTTAGGAATAGATATTACATATGAAAAATTATAGAACTAATTTGAAGCCTAGCCGATATTGTTCTCCAGAGAGGATTTATGTTTGGCTATTAGCAACCCAGGATTACTTCATTCAATCAGGAGTCGACATGATTTAAAGCTGGACTTCATTGCCTCGTAGGGTAATCTGCAGTTTATCCTTCAGGGTCCCAGCCTAAAGGGGAGACTGTTGGGAGACTTCTCAGGGCTTCTGTTTGGTAGACCCTGAGCTCCAACTTTTATCTCCCTGTGGGTCTATGAGTTATACTTGGCTTGTTAACCTCTTATCTTTTTCTTCTGTAATTGGAAGAAAACCTAAGGGGAAAAAGACCTCTCTGGGGTCCCTTTTTCCTTTTTGCTTTTAGCATTATAATTGTTAACATTCTGCCTTTTCTAGTTCTCAGCCAGATGATTAAACTACCTAGTCTATTGTTATTGGAATGGTTCTTTTATATACTTTGTGTGGTAGTGGAACCCCTTCATAGATTTCTTAAATTTATCAACACAATTCGTGTTTGAGCCTGATCTTAACTTAATTTTATTTGCTTTGGTTTTCATTTCATTTGGTATTTTGGTACTAATTTTATGACCCTTACTTATTATCTGATAATAAATGTACCTTTTCTCTATAGATTCTTAAACTCTTCTAAATAATAGTCTTAAGGATGTTCTTAAAATTAATTAAACTTACTTGCTTTTTAGGATAACTTTCCATTTGATCCTCCATTTGTTCGAGTGGTGTTACCTGTTCTCTCAGGAGGGTAAGTTTAAGTTACTATTTTTTTAATAGCGTGCAATAGAATCGTTTGAAGATCCAGTCGCCGGATTTTTGATTTAGACATGGGTAGTGGGGCCTGAACATTACGTTTCTACGAAATTTTCATGCGAAATTGATGCTATGGGTCTGGGGCCTATACTACAAACCATTGGTTGTAAACTGTTATGCTGTTTATAGTTGGAGTTTTTAAAAAATGGTTCCTGTTTTTATATATATGTGTGTGTGTGTGTATGTTTCAACACAGAAAACCCCAAATATTTTCAAGTATAAATTTCGTGATTGAAGGTTTAGAGAAAGTTTTATGATTAGAAAGCGATTCCCACATGCCTTTGATCCTAATTGCTACTTCTAGGTATAATCACAGGAACTCTCAGGATGCTGGCTGTCTGATTCCATCTGGAGGTAGTAGTTGCAGTTCAGTAGAATCAAATGCTAATTGTCATGCAGTATTACTGAAGTTTGTTTTGATGCTTTTTGTGATTAGAGGTCTTACAAAGGTGGGGGAAGGATCAGAATTTGTTGCAGTCAGATTAGTTATGATACAGATCCTCAATGTAGGAGCAATTAAACTAATTAGAGCATTTTCAAACAACTAATTCCATTTTGTGAGATAATCCACATTATGATGATTAAAATCCCAAAATGTGCAGACCTTACTTTGATCATTTCTACAGTTGAGATAGTAATAGTTAACATTTAGGGTAAAAATAGGGGTGACTATGTAATAGACTTCAGAACTTTCTGAAGAAGTGGTTTGCTCTTATTATTTTTAGTTATGTTTGCTTTATATGCTTATTTCTGTGTTTTTTGCGGGGGCAGGGCCAGCACTTGTTAAGAACTGTTCCTTACTTTTTTCATCATTTCATGTTAAAATATTTCTTATGAAGCCTTTACTGATTGGGGAGAACATATAATTGTTATGCTTTAGCTTTATGCTTGTTCATAAAATTGTGATGTTTACTCAAAATTCCCATAAACATGGGAACAGAAAGGTTATTTTTCTTCACAGTCTCATTCAAGAGAAAAACATAATCAAGGAAATGATTTGGAAAAATTTTGTAAATTCAAGATAAATGGATAAAAATATTTTGAAACATTATGAAATTTGATTATAAAATTGACTAGCATAGGTTTTCCACACTTTGTTGTGAGATATCCCAGGAATTTTAAGTTTGTGATCTTAAGTAGTTTACCTCCTAGTAATAGAGACACATACATGAACTTAGGAATAATTCCATTTTCTGTTGTAAAATCTTTTACATAGCTTCTCTTCATTGATTCTTTTTTAAAACAATGAAGTTTTTATCTCCATTACTCAATGAAAAGTTTGAGTAATAAGTCAGCTTGTGATTTATCCAAGTAAAACTTCTGATTCCTAATAAAGTGTTTTCCATTATAGCAAATGCCAGCTTTATGAAAAGGAATTAAAAGTATAAGTACTCTTTTGAATGTCAAATGTTAAGTATGGGTTTACATTCTCTGAGGTTTAAAGGAACTCTGGCAGTAGTGACCTGGGAAGACTTAAGTGAAGTCAGTGAGATCTCAGCTGGTCCTTGAATATGAGTGAGGTTTGGTCAGCTGGTGGAGGTTGAAGGAAAATTATTTACATAGATGAAAGTAAACACAGTCACATATCTAGGAAAGAATAGGATATGTTCAGAGTATACCACCTAGTCTGGGCTCTAACACAAAGGGAGTAGGATTCATATAATAACACCATGGAATGGTAAGACTTTTTTTTTTTTCCTTATAAGCAAACTATTACCCTTGGGTATTGAATTCATCTTTCCAAAACTGGGGCAAGAAGAAGGGAACACCAGTAAAGAAAATGTTTTAGAAAGATAAATCTGGTGACAGTAGAAGAGGCTACAAGACAAATTGTGCTCACAAAGCCCAGAAGAATGTGATGCTAGCTGAGAGCCCAGGCTGCTGCCTCAGAGTGAAAGGATACCACCCTACCCTGGTGCAGCAGTAAGGGGAGTGGGAAGAGCAGTGAAATGGAAAGCTCAATTGAGGCAGAATCAAGATGACTTGTTCTTCAGTCAGCTATTCAGTGAGAAGGAAGAGTTAACTTACTTGGCGAACTGAAAGATGTGAAATACTGATGGAACTCGGAGCTTGCAATCTCAGAATTAGGGTAAAGTTTATGCATTGTGTGATTGAGCACAATGTCTTCTAGTTGCTACCATATTTATTTCTCTACATAGGCAATTTTTTTTAACCTAATAGCTTTATTATGATATACATATGTGCTAAAACTTACCCTTTTAGAGTGTACAATCCAGTGGTATTTAGTATATTTAGAGTTGTGCAACCATCATCACAAGTTATTTCAGAACATTCTCATCACCCCCCAAAGAAACCCCAGACCCATTAGCAGTCACTCCCTATACCCCTGTCTTTCTCATCTTTGGTCCTGGCAACCACTAATCTTTCTGTCTTTCTAGATTTGCCTATCCTGGACATTTTAGATAAACAGAATCAATCATATAAAATGTTGCCTTTGTAACTAAATTCTTTAACAATAACTATAAATCAAATGCCTAAAGAGGTTGAGCTTAGGATAGTGTTTGCTTTACAACTTTGCCAACTGATGAAATTTTTTTTTTTTTTTTTTTTTTTTTTTGAGACAGTCTCAATTTGTCACCCTTGGTAGAGTGCTATGGCGTCACAGCTCACAGCAGCCTCCAGCTCTTGGGCTTAGGTGATTCTCTTGCCTCAAACTCTGAAGTAGCTGGGAGACTACAGGTGCCTGCTACAATGTCCAGCTATTTTTTTGTTGCAGTTTTGCCAGGGCCGAGTTCAAACCAGCCACCCTCAGTATATGGGGCTGGTGCCCTACTCACTGAACCACAAGTGCTGCCCACCAACTGAAATTTTTTAAGTTAAAAATATTTTCATGTATGTGACTTAGATTATTAATGTTTTAAAAAAATTTTTTTTTCCTGCCTAGTGTCCATGAACTGTCTCACTGTTCACTAGGTACTCTTTTGTTTGGAGGCAAAGAGCTGTAAGAATTTGGAACACATATTGATAAAATGAATGTAATTCAGGTTGGGCATCATGGCTCAAGCCTGTAATCCTAGTATTCTGGGAGACCAAGGCAGGTGGATTGCTTCAACTCAGGAGTTTGAGACCAGCCTGAGTAAGAATGAGGCCCTGTCTCCAATAAAAAATTAAAAAGACTAGCCAGGCATAGTGGTGCATACCTGTAGTCCCAGTTACAGGCAGGCTCTGGAGGCTGAGGCAAGATTATTTCCTGAGCCCAGGAGTTTGAGGTTGCTGTGAGCTGTGATGCTGCCACGATACTCTACCTAGGAGTTAAGATGCTATCTCAAAATGGAAAAAAAGATAATTCAATGCAGAACTAGAACCAATTGTTCTTTTTAGGTGTAAGTGCTGGTGATAGCATATATTAAGGAAAAGTTTACTTAGCTAACTTTTTATGTAGGTACTAGAACTACTTCTGTCTTCTACTTCTATCTTTTTATGTAGGTACTAGAACTACTACTATCTTCTTCTATCTTTTAGACATCCAACAAATACTTGTGTAGGTGTCATGTGTTTGTACACATGCACGTTCTTTTGACATGCAAATGCAAACATTTCCTTTTTTTTTTTTTTTTTTTTGAGATAGTCTCACTTTGTTACCCTCCATAGAATGTTGTGGTGTCATAGCTCACAGCAACCTTGAAGTCCTGGGCTCAAGTGATCCTCTTGCCTCCTGAGTAGCTTGGTCTATAGGTGCCTGCCTCAATGCTGGTTATTTTTAGAGATAGGGTCTGGTCGTGGCTCAGGCTGGTCCCGAACTCCTGAGCTTGAACTGCCTCTGTCTCCCAGAGTGCTGGGATTACAGGCATGAGTCACTGTCTGGCCAGAAATTTCCTTTCTTACCACATGATGAGACTCAATACTCCTCTGTAGGAGGGGCAGAGTACTTAAAGAAACAGTGGTGGTTGGATAATGGGTTACTTGGTGTATACTGCATACTTAAACAAGTCCTTGTCTACCTTTTGCTTTTCCAAAATGTATAGATCGAGTATGGCGTTAATTTATTGACAGATTACTAGGCTTTGAGCAATTGTAGAACCAAATTCTAAGTGAGAATCTAGATCGTTTAATACCGTTAAATCAGCAAATGTTCATTATGTACCAGATTCTCTTTTTGCTCAAAGGGGGATGCAGAGAATATACAAAAGGTATTCACACAACTTGAATTTCTTTTTCTTTTTTTTTTTTTTTTTTTTTTTTTTGAGACAGTCTCACTTTGTCACCTTAGTAGAGTGCCATGGTATTATATCTCACAGCAACCTCAGACTCCTAGGTTCAAGTGATTCTCTTTGCCTCAGCCTCCCAAGTAGCTGGGATTATATATAGGTTCCTGCCATGCCCAGCTATTTTTAGAGGTAGGGTCTTGCTCTAGCTCAGACTGGTCTCCAACTCGTGAGCTTAGGTGATCTGCCTGCCTTGGCCTCTCAGAGTGCTGGGATTATAGGCGTGAGCCACCATGCTCTGCCCCAAATTAAATTTTTTGGATCATTTTTCTTCTAGGTTTTCTTTCCCTCCCATTAAATTCTCACTTTGGAAGGTCACAGGATTTGGGCAAAGCAGCTAGGAGATATACACTTGAATTCTCAAGGATGAAGCAGTTGTAGAGTACTACTTTCTCTCCTTTCATTATTGAATCACTTCACTATAACTATTATTGTTACTACTACACAGTAGAAGTTTTTAGATTCCTTACTTCACTGCAAAAATTACTTTAGTCACCATGAATATGAGGATGGCTTTGGAATGGAAGATTCGCAGGCTAGAACGATCTTGGCAGGTTTTTTGGAGGGAAAATATGGCATTTGGAAGGGTAAGAAGCAGAAGGAATCTCCAGCAAGGGAAAGGCTTGGGCAAGCAAATCTCAGAGGACAACAGTTTGTGGTGAACTCTGTTCACATTGACCTAATCAATGGTCTTAGCTTTTGTGTTTTCAAAAATACCACAAGTTTTTCTAATAAAATTTATTTAATGTATTTTGAAGTTTCAAATAACATTAAGGGAAGAATTAAGTTATTTTGTTTGAGAAAGATTTAAAAGGTTGAAGAATCTTATCTAAACAATGATTTCCTAAAGGGAGAGCTGGGAGAGCCACGGGAGTTGTCTTTGGTTCTGAGAGCAGTCCTTGAACCTTCAAAGAGAAAAACTGAGTCTCGGAGAGGGGCTTTGTGTTCAGAACCGTTTGATTTTTGACAACTGAGTGTATTAAAAACTAACCCATGAAAATGTCCAGAAGATATTCATTATGGATGTAGTAAAGTTGCTGCCATAGTCAGAGGAAAAACACTTGGCTGAGTAACATGATGGTAGAAAAAGTTTCAGATGCCAAGAACACTTGAATCCCAGTTAAGAAAACTGGTTTTTCTGTCCCATTCTTAAGAATATTTAGGGCTAAGTTCTTAGTTTCTGGTATTGTTGCATGACCAGAGACGAGACGCCAGGGGCTATAGCTTTGCCTCAAGTGTAGATTTGCACTGTAATGTTAAGAAGGGCACAAGAAGCAGGCTACAAGATCTGTTGTGGCATGTAGCAAATTAACTTTATTTCTGACTACCTTATATACTTTTGCAGTCATGTGCACACTTAATCTGTGATTTACAATATTCATTATTTAACTTTAAACTTAAGTGGCAGATACCCTGTCCCAGAAAACATCACAATACTCTTTTACTTTTAGGTCTTACAAAATCTACATAAAAATAAGAGAGACAGAGCTATAGGAGAATTATTTCCCCATGTACTCAACAAGTTAACCTTAAATGGGTCTATGACTTTGTTTTTCCACAGTGCTAAGATCTTTAGGCATTTGACAAAAATGTAAAAACAACCTCTGGACCATGCCTCCAGGCAAGAATTCCTTGGAGACAATGGCTGCAAAAGCTTGAAAGTATCTGTTCCTGGATGACCAGAAAACAGTCTTTGTGTTTGCCTCAGGGCTGCCCAAATCTATAGCTTTTTCTATGAAGGTAAAAGCCAATTTAACCCATTAGTGGCTTACTTGAATGAGACGTACATGGGACATACATGTTGGGATTTCTAACCCCACAGATATTATAAAAGTCTAAAAGTATTTTGTTCTAAGAACCAGTAATACTTTAAGAATTGACTACATATAGAG
>CAUYON010080138.1:0-89839 GCA_963573935.1 Arctocebus calabarensis | reverse complement strand
ACCCAGATGACCAAAAATCACAGAATAACAAAGATATCTGTACCAGATTGTTTATTGCAGACCAATTCATAATTTCTAAGTCATGGAAGAAGCCCAAGAGCCCATCGATACATGAATAGATTAATAAACTTTGGTACATGTATACCATGGAATATTATGCAGCCTTAAAGATGGTGACTTTTCTCTTTCATATTTACATGGATGGAGCTGGAACATGTTCTCCTTAGCAAAGTATCTCTAGAATGGAAGAAAAAGTATCCAATGTATACACCCCTAATATGAGACAAATTCTTTATCGTTCTTTTTTTTATTGCAATTATTTATTGCAGTTTTTGGCCAGGGCTGTTTAAACCCGCCACCTCTGGCATATGGGGCCAGCACCCTACCCCTTTGAGCCACAGGTGCCGCCCCCAACCCAAATTTCTTTAATCTTTCTCTTGCTACAGTCTTCAATTCATTAGTGTTCTTTATTCCCCATCTCCTCTACCTGGAAAACTCCTAATTTTACAAACCTCCCATTCACAGGGCTCTAAGTTCTACACAGAAAGCTTGACACCCTACAAATTCATGTTCTCTAATTTCATGCAGTCCTCAAAGATGTCTTCAATTTATACACCGCTTGAATCAGTTCTCTCCCATGTTTCCCATAGGCTTTCCTTAATTAACTCTCTCCCATGTTTCTCCAGCCCTTCTCTTCATTACCTGCTCTTCCCAACTTTCAGGCATGCATCTGCGTCTCTCCCCGCTGCTATCATTCCAGCCTACTCAAATTTCCTGACACTCCTACTCACAACTCCAGTCACTGGTAGTTATCTTTGCTTCCTCCTCTCTGGTCACAGCAGAAGAGTCAGAAAGTCACTCTAAGTCAAACCCTATCCCTAAAAGATGGCCCAGACAGAAGCTGTGCTGTGGCGCAAAGGATGTAGCCATCCTGCAGTGACCCCCAGGGGAAGGGCTTGGGGAATCAATGCCTCAATCTCACTTACCTTCTGTTCTCCCTTGTCTCTTGCTGGTGCTGCCCGTTGACCAAACCCAACAGAAAGCCAGAGACAAGGAAGCCCATTGATACAACTGACAAAATTTCAACCCCCAGGACATGGAGCAGAGGGGAACGTGGAGAGTAGGTCTAGAAAGCCTAAAGAAAACACCTACAATATCCTCCTCCTTGAAAGCTAGGAATCAAGAAGGATCTTCCACATCTTACACTTCATTGGGAGTGTGGTCCTCAAAGCACACTCAGACTTCCCACCAATTCAAGTGTAGAAGTGGGGGGATCACAGAGGAATGAACTAGGACCCTTGCTCCATCTTCTTCTGGACCTCAGATCTTCTCGCTGGAAAAGAGCTCAGCATTCCCTCAGCAGTGCCTATAACAAGGAGACAACACCCTCATACCTTTCCCGTGCCTACCTGCCCAAAGGGCACTGGTGAGCAGACTTTCTGCAGCTTGGTCACACAACCCCTTTCCTTAATCAGTTCTCAGTGTCTGGAGACACTTCCACTCCACCACATGAAGGGGGAATCCCAGAGGATTTCGCCATGGATCAGGAGGCTTCGGCATCTGATTCGTACTTACCTAAGGACTCTTCCTGAGACCACCTGCCCCATCACCTACAGTGGAGAGCTGGACTGAGTATATGAAGAGCTCAGAGAGGTAAGATGAAGACACTTGTTCCTATGTAGCTGACTTAACTCCTCCTAGCTCTTCCTTGCTCTAGATAACATCTAGCAGCCTCGTTTATTGCAGGCAGAGATTGCTTTTGATGATAAGCATATACGCCTCTATTTGTCATAGAAATTAATCTACATTCAGTCACTGTGTCTAAGAAATGAAACCAGCAAGTTTTCTAGGCCCTAACTCTAGTTACAAACAAATATGTGCAAGCTATGTTGACACTTTGCCTTAAAAATACTGTAATATTAAGGGGAAGAGGAATATCTGCTTTCCTGATTCAGATTTGAGGTTAGATTGGGAAGGTTTGTGCCAGAGTGGACCAGTTTGAATTGCACGCAAATCACCTTCAGTGAGATCAGAACAGATAATGGAAAATGAAGTCACTCAGCGAAAATGAGCTGAGCCTTACAAAGACTTCCTCGTGCTCTTGTTTATATAGGCAAATTACTCACCCAGATGGCTCCTGGGCCACTGCACTGGCGGAGCCTCTGCCTGCTATTTTTGAGCTAGCCATTTATCACAACTAGAGCTTTATTAAAAATATACCCTCCACTCTTCAGAGAACAAATATGAAAATCTGGTTTCCGAAGAGATCAGAACCATTTATTTTTGAAGTTGGCAGCACTGGCTGTGAACACTACTCCAGGATGGATTTCTTCTGTGGAGAGAGGAGTTTTGCATTTTTCAGAGCAAGCTTTTCTCCTTTCATCCACAAGATATAATGAAATATTAAATATAGTATGAAAAAATTAAAATGTTTTGAAAGGGGAAGAGAAAGCAAATCACACACCCTGATTAGAAAATCACCACGGGAAGCCTGTCTGATAACAGGAAAGGGAAAGTTGTTGGGACCAGGGCCCTCTGATCATCCCATCTGTCTCCTGGCTGCCCTGCAGAGCGGCTACCTGCTCTGGGTGACAGCACTAGTAAGAGAAACAGGAGCAGATGGGGCATCTCTGGAGTGGCTGTCCAAATCTGGCCAAGACCCTCTCTCTTAAAGAACACTAGGACAACTACTTGAGGTTAAAACCGGCCAGCTAGCTAGCTCGCTGCTTAGAATGAGAGAAGGCTTGGAATTAGAAAAGTTTGAGCAGGAAATCCAGCTCAACCACTTTTTGACTATGTAGACTTGGAAAAATTACTTATCTCCTCTGAAATTCATTTTCACATCAGAGAAAGTAGAGATAATAATATCCATTATCCCCCTGCAGGGATTGACGGTGCTCGTTAATGTAAGGCACCTGGCAGAGAGCAGCTGTTATCGTAGTATCAGTAGTACTCACCTGACTTGTGCTTCGCCAGACACTGTCGTAGGCACTTTATGTTAACTCATTTAAGCCTAAAATGACCGTGTAACGATGGTACTATTTTCACCTCTACTTTCTAAATAAAGAAACTGAGGCACAACAAAGTTAAGTAACTCAGTTAAGGTACACCCCACTTCTGTGGGGCAGACCCACGATTCCTACCCAGGTGATCTGGTCCTGAGTGTGGTTCTCTACCCCTGTGTGCATCAGGGCGGAAGAGTCTATATGAATTAAAGTTAATTTTCCCCCACCCATAGTAACAGCTCTGTTTTCTTTCCACAGAAATTATCCCTTAGAAAGTACCCTTATGAATCTGATAGTGCATCTCAGACTCAAGGTTTCTTTTTCTGTAGGTAATGGCCTTCCTTTCTACTGTCTGAGAAATCTAATACCCTTCCAAATTGATGCTATTTTGCTTAAGTCCCTCATGTTCCAACAGAAGACAGAGGATTTCATTACACTGGTGTACAGTGGACGAACAACCGGTTGTTTAGATGGCCCTGATTTTCACTGGGTTGCCAGGGATTTGTGAAGACATTTTAAAGGTGGAGAATCACAGCCTATCAGAATGCAATCCCAGATGTCATCAATAAACTTAGGCATCAATTGCCAATCAGCAGCCCCTACTGAGCAAAAATTGAATCACTGTCATCTTTGCAGGTGAAAACAAAAGGACACTGTGTTAAATCAGGACCTTGGCTTGTCCTGATTTATATATTAGTCTTGTTCTACATAAAGTGGTGTGTTTTCATAAACATGACATGGCAGTCATCCATAAACATTTATGAGTGTTTGAAGGAGTGGGAAGCTGCATGAAAAATTAATTTTGTAAATAAATTTTAAATTCACAGGAAAATGTGCAATTTTGTAGAGTCATTTTGTGGAATGGAGGCGTCTTCTGTTACGGAATGTGTTCTGGTTAATGTCCCTATTTAATACCTTCAAATTTTGGTTTCATGGGGTTTCTTAAAATGAATTGCATATATATATATATATATATATCAGCAACAGTGAAACAGGACATAATCCTTTGAGTCCTTCAAGGGCATTGAGGTTTGAGAGTGAGGTTCTTATGGGCATCACATTTGGTTTGTCCTGCAGCATCTACCTGTGAGTTGTTGGCAATAATCCAACTGTAATCAGATACCATCTGTGATTGCTTTTCTGTTTAACATCAAAACTTCACTGAGTATAAATACCCCCATCCTCCCAATACGACCCCTCCCTGCTTTCTGCTCCTCTCTACTTGAGAGGCACCACAAGTAACAACATAATGGCAAATTGAGTTCTCCAGGTATTTTAGTGTAAGCTATACAATCATATATCAGTGGAGATATGAATACGACCTAGGGCAGGAAATGAACTTAAATTCCAAGACTAGGTTTATCAAGAGTTCAGCCTGATAGGAATTTTATGTTTCCAGTTATAGCAGATATTGCAGACATCACATCAACACTAAAACCACACAGGTGCAATGGCATTTGGGGGAGTGTCTGGATGATTTCTATCCACATATATTCAGTTAGTGGAAGAGCCTTTTATCTACTGTGATGATTCTGATACCGTATCCGTTAGTGTGCCAAATTTACATAAAGAAAGGAAAGAAATGAGATGAGGTTGGAACTTTATAGTATTCCCTCGAAATTTTTGCAGAATGGCTGCCGAGGGGAGATTGGAATTGATCTACTGGACTCGCAAATGATTTTAGCTCTAAGAATATATGCATTTTGCATTCAACCCTTAAAAAGATGTGTTTAAATTCTTCCCTATGACATACATATTTTCTTTTCTTTCAATTTTTAATCAGCACGATTTCCTGCTCAGCTAAGGTTTGGCAGCCTTTCTGAGAAAAGGGAAAAGGTAACACAAAGAGGTTATTCCTTTGCTCTTCTGGCAGGAAGGCAGTCAACAGACATTTAGTTATCCTTATTTTTATGCATAGAGTGAAGTAAATAAAACACACATGTAAACATAAAATAAAAAGGAAGAACTGAGGGGATTTGAGAACTCATTGACTATTAAAAAAAAAAAAGTTGCTCAGTCTGTGTGGTGAGAACGTACAGAAAGATTGGAGGAGGGCTGTCAGTCAGGGAGGGCCCTTCTTAGGGACTCAGGCAGCAGAAAAGTGTTTAGGTTGGGTGTGGGAGGAAAGAAGGGCACAAAGACAGGGACATGCCCAACAGGCATGCAGAAAGATGGGAAGATGGTGAGAGTATAGATTGGGAATCATCTATCATAAGGGAACAGTCGATACCTTAATGAGTTCTATTTGTTATGTCCTTAATCTTACTATATTTAATATCTTATCAGTATTTTCTAAATAGATTAATTTACTTTTTAAAAAAGAAAGAAAAGAAACAATGCTTGTTCTGGTTCAAGTTAGATTGGCCATACAAGATCACTTCCCTTCCTCTACAAGATATATTAAAATACTAAAATATTATTATTATTATTTTATTTTTATCGTTGGGGAATCATTGTGGGTACAAAGAGGCAACTTACACTGTTTGCATTTGCCGAGTAAAGTTCCTCTAATAATAGTGTAATAGTTCCTTCTGCCCCCAAGGGGTATGTCACACACCATGGCCCCAGCCCCCTCCCTCTCTTCACTCCCCCACTCCCCTCCCCCACAGTGGACTAACCATCAATTGTCCTATCAGAATTGACTCCATTGGATTCTTGCTTCTCCATTCTTGTTATGCTTTACTAAGAAGAATGTAAGTGCTAAAATATGATTAAAGAGTGAAAAGAGAATAGGGAAGGGGACATAGTAGATGAAAGACTTCAAGACATTTCTGGAGGGTGGGATGTGATTGAGGTAAGTAGACAGATGAAAACAGTGGAAAAGCCACAGGAAGAGTGTGCCCTGGGACTCTGCAGTTGGGGAAGGGCCCTGTCTGGCTAGGATGCTAGGGGTGGGGATCACAAGAATGTTAAAAGAGAAGGGATAAAAGAAAAGGAGTGAGCAGAAGAGGTTAGAGGGGAGAGTACCTTCTGAAGGACTGTGCCTGGGATCCCCATTTGCCCCTGAACCCGGCACAGCTGCAGGCAGCCTCACCATCACTCCAGGATCCATGATAGTGAATAAACCAGGGAACATCATTCATTCTTTGAATGCCCTTTGGAGACATTTGGGTGCCACCATGACACCTGTCAGGCAGCTCCACAGCCACTGGCCATAAAGCTGTTCTTTCAAAAGGTCCCATCTCCCAGGCAGATCTTCCAGATCGACTCCCCAGCGAGGAGAGGTCTACTGAGGACAAAAATCTTCTTACTGAACAGAGGAGAAAGCACATCGCTAACGTGACTCTTTCAAGGAGGATGAAACACATGAGGAAAATACATTATGAAAGAGAAGGACCACAATTATCAGAGAAAATAGACATAATTCAGAACACAGAAGAGGACTTTTAAGGAAATCCTCTAGTACCTTCAAAGAGATTGGAGAGATATTCTATCCATAAAATAACATCAAATGAGTGAAATAGGAACACAGAACAAGTAAGAGTGACTAGAAACTAGTTATAATTGCTATAAAAGCAGAGGGACTCTATAAAACAGAGAGAAAAATATGAAGGGAAGATAAAAAGAAAAAAGACATAGAACATCGAGGCCTAATTTGAAAAATTCACCTTTTGCACAGGGTCCCAAAACAAAAAGTCTTAATAATAAAAGAAGTGTGTATTTGTTTACTAGGACTGGTATAATAAAATATCACAATCTAAGTGGTTAAAACAATAGAAATTTGTTGTCTCACGGCAATTTCTATTTCTTCTGGCTGAAAGTCTGAGATCAGGCTGTCCCCAGGGTTGTTTCCTTGAAACGGCTGTGAGGGTGCATCTGCTCCACACCTCCCTCCGGCTCCTGTCAGTTTGCTAGCGATCTTCAGTGCTCCTTGACGTGTGGAAGCTTCACCTCCTCTCTGCCTTCATCTCCATGTGGCATTTTCTCTGTGTGCATGTCTGTCTCTGTGTCTGAATTTCCCCTTTTTAATAGGGATTAAAAGCACACCCTAATAACTCATCTTACCCTGATGATATGCAAAGACCCTATTTCCTAAGAAGGTCATATTCACAAGTGCTGGAGGTTAGAACTTGAACATCTTTTGAGGGGCCATTTCAATCCATAACATGTGAAAATTCTTTTGAAAATTTCAATTTAAAAATACTTTTTGTCCCCAAGAAACAAATGCAAATATTTCAAATTACAAGGCATACTGAAGGGCCAATGAGATGAATAGAGAAAGATTCTTGTCTAGAGCCACCTTTGTGAAATTTTAGAAGAAGAAATTGAAAGAAAATTTTCTTAAGCCTCTGGAAAAAATAAACCAGTGGCCTTAAAGAGGAAGACTCGGACTGGCACAAGATTTCTTTCCATTACCAGTGGATGTTAGAAGACAATGAAGCAAAGTTTTCAAAGCACTGAAGGAAGATGATTTTCAAGCTAGAATTGTTCCTTTAAAAAAAAAAAACTGAGGTAGGGTGCATGTGGTAAGATGAACAAACCTTTAGTGTATACACAGCCTAAGGAATATGTATCTGTGTCACCACCACCCAGATCAAGATACAGACTGTTCCCATTTTTCCAGAAAGTTCCCTCCCATTGCTTCCCAGGCAATACCCTTCACTCTCCACACACCCAGATAACCAACATTCTGACTTCTATCACTGTAGGTTGGTTTTTCTTATTTCTGAACCTTACATACATTTAATCACATAGTATACAAAGGCTGTCTGTTAACGCTGTGTGACCGTGTGGCTGGATACTTTCCGGACAGATGTTGTATACTTTTTTAATGACTGGTTTCATTAATTCACTATAATAGTTTTAGTTTCCTCTAAGTTATTGTTATTGGATGAAGCAGCGGTTCATTCTTTTCTATTGCTTAGTAGGAGTCTATTGTATCATTCTAGCATGATTTGTTTATTCATTCTCCTTTTGACGGACATTCATTACATGGTGGAAATAGATTGTATTCAGTAAGTACTGACAGGAGGGAAGCTGAGCCCCACCATCACTGGCACAGCAGCGAGAGGGCATTTTAAAGGGTGACAGAGGAGTAGGGATGAGGAGGAGGCGTGAGAGGGGCTCCAGTAGAGCTAGGAAAGAGAAAAATTGCTAAAGGCAGGAAGTTGGGGTGTGGGGTTAGTCTGTGTGAAACCCATGAGGTTTTGCTGACCTTCACTGTTCAAAGTTAAGCTCCTGCCCGCCCCATGGGGTTTGGGACCCTATCTTCAGGTGTTGGCAGGATCAGGAAGCAAATGCACGTACTTTTGGCAGCCTCAAGTTTTCTCAAGCAAGCACTTTGAAGGTGGGATAAGGTCATCCTGTGGACATGACCTTGAGCTCTTAGAAACTGTGTTGATGTTTTATTCAAACCTTCATAGGTCAAGGCTGAGACATAGTTGAGACATAGCTCAGAGGAGCCAGGATCGAGTTGGGCCATGGAGAGAATCTTTGTCAGCGGCATGTTACAATTTTAAGCATTTCATTTATTAGTCACAAGAACAGACAGTTCATTGACCCCGGTGTCTGGAATGTGAATATTCTCCTTTAATTGGCTCAGGAGTCAAGGCACCAGATCTTTAAGAGAAGGAAATATCCTTCTAGCTGGTTACTTGGCTCTGCAGTTGTCAGCATTTGCATAGGTAAGAGAATGGAAACCTGTTTATGGATATCAGATTTTTGGAATCAACTGATTTAAACAAAGCATGGAAGACCTACTTATATTCCACAAACAGAATGTAAAAATTAAAAATCTGATGCTGTACAAAATACAAGTACAGCTGTAAACGCTAGAAAAGTAAGGCAGTAGTATTCTCACATCAATGGAAAGAAGTTAGCTGGGATACTGACTTAGGCTGATGAAAATAAACATAGTATTTGGCATGTGAGCTCCTTGAGGGCAGAGGTTTTTTTTATTTATTTATTTTTGGTGGTAGTGGTGGTGGAGTTTCTTTACTGTTACATCTCAGGCACCTAGAACAACACTTAGGACAAAATTTGACCTTAATACAAATTTGTTGAGTGAAGCACATATTCGAAGTCACAAAAGTATCTCAAGAACAAACCATACACTTCCATGTACTTAATGTCTACATCTTCGTCTACTTCCCAAGGCCAAGTTATAGCTCTTGACCTTGGTTGAAATCCTGGAAAGCATCTGGGTGCTGTGGGCATATCCCATCTACTTGGGACGTCAAGGCAGGAGGATCATTGAGTCCAGGAGTTCAATTCCACCCTGGTCGACATTCTGGAGGGGAGGAACCTACAAAGAATTGTCTAGGTATCTCTAGTTCTAATCTTTGTAACCCACTGGCCTTTCTTGCCTTAGGTCCTCACATATAGTCAGCTCAGTTCAATCATCAGGACAACAGTTTTGTTGTTGAGGTAAGTTTGGACAAAAGTCAATGCCTTCTATGAGCTCTTCATTTCCAGTGAGTGCAGTGGCAGGACCCAGAAACTGAAAATGTGTGAAGTGACTTGACTCTGCACGAGGAATAGGGTCCACCTCACATTCAGTGTGAGACATGAACTCCGGAGACACTAAAGCTGAAAGCTTCGACACACCTAAGTGAAACAAAAATGAATTGACATCGTTTGCAATCATTTATCTGAGTTGCTGAAATGTCTGTCAAGAAATAAGACAATATCTAGCAAATGTCAGTCTGACCATGCTCACCTTTGTAATTAACTTGAGGGAAGAAAGCAGGTTGCACAGATCAGTTTGAGACATGAGGGACTGGTTGCACGTGGCTGAAACCCTGGAAAGTGTCAAGAAGGAAGCAGAAAGCTTAACTAGGAAATCTCTAATTGTGATTTCCTTTCATTTTACAGAAAAAGGAAATAGGGAACTAGAGAGATTTGAAGACTTAGTTGAGATCCAGACACAAATAAAATTTTAATATATAGATTAATAGCCACTTACATCTCACCAAGGGCCCTTTTATGTTGTAATGTCATTTCTCTTATTCTTGACAACGATCAGCCAGTGGTGAGCAGAGGTAAGTGATTTGATTCCTACTGGACCATTTTAAAAATGATTTTTGTCTCCTCAATCTAGAAACTCTGGAAAAATTACTCTAAAACGTGTTACAGAAGGGCAGACTCAATAGACATGATTGGGAATGTGGGAAGATTCTAATGAAGAGGGGTAAAAGTTTCCCTGGTGGAAGGTATGCTCCCAGGAAGAACAGGGGGAGCAAAAGGAATTCTCACACTGGCATTCATCTGGAGTGGATCCCACGGATGCATTGTACCTCAAAAAATCATTTTTAAGTTGTGAAGTCTCTTAATAACATGATAATACTTTAAAAAACATCTGCTTGAACCTAGTAAAATCTATCTCATCAGGTTAGTTGAAAAATTATCCATTTTACCAAATCCATTACATTTTTCATTAAACTTTTTTGAGTGAAAAAAAGGTCCATGTTAGATCAAAGGAAAAGTTTATGTGGGTATGCTAAAACATGCTATAGAATTTTGGAAGGATCTGTAAGAAAGGGAAACAAGATTTGCCTCTTAATTCTAGGGAGTGGAGAGAGATACATTTCAGTATATGCTATTTGCACCTTTTGAATTTCATGCCAAATACATGAATTACTTACTTAAAAATTTTAAGCATAAAATTTATTTATTTTTTTTTCATAAAATTTATTTTTACAATTAAAAAAATCCTGGGTGGCTGGGCCCAGTGGCTCATGCCTGTACTCCTAGCACTCCAAGAGGCTGAGGCCGATGGATTGCCTGAGCTCACAGGATCAAGGCCAGCCTGAGCAAGCCAGATGTTGTGGTGGGTGCCTGTAGTCCCAGCTACTTGGGAGGTTGAGGCCAGAGAATGGCTCACACCCGAGTTTGAGGTTACTGTGAGCTATGACACCACAGCATTCTACCGAGGATGACAAAGTAAGACTTTGTCTCAAAAAAAGAAAAAAAAAAATCCTGGGTTTTTAAAAAATTACATTTGTGGTAACTGTTGTAGTTCTGATGTCCTGAGATAATCTTGGTAATATTTTTTTTAGTCATTTTGTATGTCTTAAATATCATTTTTAACTTGTGAAGTCCTTTCATAACATGCTAATACTTTAACAAAACATCTGGTTGAACCTAGTAAAATTCATCTCACTGGGTTAGTTAAAACCTGTTTATTTTAATTTACCTTATTCGTATAAATGTAAGGGGTACAAGTGCAAATTTGTTACATGGATATTGCCCAGGGGTGAAGTCTGGGATTTGAGGGCATCTGTCCCCTGAATCATGTACATCGTACCCATTAAGCAATTTCTCTTCCCCACCCCTCCCCCCTCCCACCCTTCCAGGTCTCCAGTTGTCCATCATTCCACGCTCCACGTCCTTGTGTGCTCCTTACTTAGCTGCCACTTGCAAGGGACAACATTCAGCATTTGTCTTTCCGTTTCTGACTTAAGAACCATGGCCCCCACACCAAGCTCCTCTGTGTTTTGATTTACTGTAGCTGTGACAGCATGATAGGCAAGGCTCCCAGAAGAGAAGTCCACTCCATAGGCGCTGGCAGAGCGCTGCCTTGAGAAGCATTGTTCTGGGCTGTGTTTTTCCATCAAAATTGGCTTCATGCTTCACTATCTTTTTTTCCCCTCTTAAGTCCATACAAATGTCAACATTGCATTCACCTCTCTGACTGCAAAGTTGACGTGACCAGGAGAAGGGGAAACTGTCTGCTTCCCAAGACCTGTCTTCACTACAGATTTTTCAAGCATGAAGATTTTAACAAGCCCTCTGCACGCAGTATTTCATTTCCTTCAGACGAGACGCTACCTCACGGCCTCCCCTGTGCTCACAGCAGCTGCCACGCCATGTGGGACCTGCCCAGAGCGGTGTCCCAGCTCCCCATGGAACCCCACGAGTCCAAGAAAAGAGATACAGTAATTAAAAAGTTTTTTAGGTAGCACCTGTAGCTGCTTCTCTTTACTACGACAAAGTAGCCTGTTTACACAATTGGAGAGCCTAGCTGGGACCTGAGCAAAAGCCACACACAAAAGCCTTCAAACATTGAAAAGCCCTGCCAGAGAGGATTTTGAAGCTTTGGGGCTCTGTACTCCTGGAATATCAAATCTTTTCTCTTTCTTACTTTTCTTTTTGGACTCCCCAAAAAGCAAATACTATTTTTCTTCTTGGATCAAATATGGAATTTAAAAATGAACCGGTAACCCTTTTGACATCAGTTTTTTATTGAGTGTCGGGGGTGGAGTAGGGTGTGTGTTTCCAGAAGACAGCTCTCCAAGAAAGGTGTAAATCAGCATTTTTATAATCTCCACGGGAGTTTGGGAAGGCAAGAGCTTAAATGATACTGCTGGGAATTGCAACCCTTGCTGTAATTGCATGCTGGGGACCTCCGCGTGCGAAGGAGCCTTTTATTTATTTTTCTGGTCACCTCTTTCCTCCGTTTGAATCAACAGGGACTGGGTTACGTGCTGTGACACAGCCAGGAACCAGTGCTGCCAAATGTACCGTCTGTGCAATGTGAGCAAAGGATAGTGTCTGTCCCTTCCCAGTGCTGATTGCTTGTGATGGAGGGGACCAGGGGTTGGGGAGAAGAATCTGAAAGTCATGGAATGGGTTAAGGGGAGGGAAGGGTGACACAGTGGGAGGTGGGAGAAGGGGAGAGCTGAGAGAGGGGGAGGGCGAAAGGAAGAGCAGAGAGAGAGAAGGAGGGAGGGGGTGGGGTCTTGGTGTGTGACACACCTTTTGGGGGCAAGACAGAATTGTAAGAGGGACTTTATCTAACAGATGCAATCAGTGCAATCTGTTTCCTTGTACCCTCAATGAATACCTAGCAATAAAAAAGGGATGGCATTCCTAATATAGGCACCTTCATGTGTGTTTTTTGGCCCTTGAAAAAATGTCAGGGTTTGCCTCATTTTTGTTCTTTAAACTAAGCAGCAAGGCACAAAGTCCAGGACATGAAAAGACTTATCAGAGACCTAGTGACTCATCAAAGTGTTTCCATCTTCCCTTTCATCCTTTAGCTCTCTGCATATAAGATTCTGTCCTCTGTTACTGTTATTTTCCTTTTATTTTTGATCAGACGTGGACTATTTCCTTCTTTCTCAGTAACAACCTCATGTCTGCCTCAAAGTTGGAGCGATTGAGGACTGAACCTTCTGTCCCTTTTGGTCACTTCTCTTATAGAGCGGAGGGTGGGACATACACGGAGGTAGATAGACGTGTTGGGCAGGGCTGCTGAAAATACACCGACTGTTTTTAAGGAGTCTCGGGCAAGTCCTCCCTTTCTTCAGCAGCCTTGTTAAACAATAGCAAAGCCTCAGTTTGGACAAAGACTCTTGGCCCTGAGAATTTGCAAGTATCATACGTTTGTTTATTGCCACAGTGTGAAATTCATCTTTCTGAGAAAGGCACATATAGATCTCACTGTGCCTTTACTGCAGTAGAACAGATAGCAGTTATGATTTACTATTTCTATTTGTTTCCCCAAAGAGGGAAAAAGTACTAATGTTACAGCAAGTACCTTATATTTCATGAGATATAATGCCATTGACTATAAGAGCCACCATTATTTTACAGATTACTAAGAAGGAAAAGACGCTGTCAGTTCAATTTACATAACATCCTTCTCTCACTTATGAATTTTTTTCCACTTATTGAAAGAGTTATTTCGGACTTATTTAGGCATAGATTTTTATAATATTCCAGTCTTGTGCATTCCTAAAAAAGGGAAAACATGATCAAATTAAATTGGTGAAGCGATTTCTAAAAGTTCTTTGCATTCCGAAACTCACTCTTCAGAAAACTTTTGGACTAAAAGCATTAGATGTCGTGATTTTTCCACATGAGGCTGTCCTCGGTGGCACCATGAGTGAATGATGCTGCTGGGATGTGGCGTTTCTTTAGAAAGTGCTCTGTCCTTTCCAGGAATTCCAAGCCAACCACTCCCATCCACATCCACCTCACTACTTTGGCTGCACGCACACATCAGGGCAACCACATCCTGACTGCTACCCAACTGACAGGGATTGAGAGATGCCTTCACATTTCAGGGAGGTAAATCTGTGTCTGAAAGCAGACTCCAGGCCTTAAAGATTGGGATTTGACAAACGCCTCCCATGTTACTCCCACAGCTTGGGAGGGAAGTGTACTGATCTTGTGCATTGATATGCCATGATCCCCCAATCCAACCGTAGGATTCATTTGTTCATTTATTCATCCTTCTATATGTCCAGATATACAATACACTTTTGGGGGGCCCCCTATGTGCAGGCATAATGTAGGCACCGATAGAACAAAGATAGTGAATATAGGTCATGATGACCTTTATGAAATTGCAACAAAATCTAGAAACAGACCTAAAGCCGGTAGTTACACTGTGGCATCATCAGTGAAACCCTGGAGACGAGTCATAGGTACTTGATACAAAGACAGTATCTTTGCTTGGGTGGACTGAATAGAGTGAAGGCTAGGACTTGGCTGTGAGACCTCAGCAAGGTCATTTCTGGTGGAGGAAAGAGCTTGCCCTCTTTAAAAGCAAACCAGACACATCTATGAGCCACATTGTACTCAGCTGGAGAGAGCATTGCCTTGTTGGACTCATCACCCTCCCCTGAGAGGTGCTGTTGTGTTATTCACAAAGCGTAGTTAGGCCCCTCACTTTTGTAGACCTCTCAAGCTTGGAGAACTGTAGCCTTAAAGAGGAGCACGCTCTAACTCCAACAGCAAACCAGTGGAGATCACAGAGGAAGCTGGAGACATGTGGGCCAGAGTCACCGAGGCTAACCCCAGTGTGCAATGGCCTCAAAAAATGCTAAGCCACAGTGCATATGGCACTAAACCAGGGGCGTGTGACCTTGGGGCTGATACTCAAGGGATGATGATAGCATTTTCTGGCAGACACACTGTTATGACTAGCCAGCCAGCAGCATTATCTTTGCAGTGAAATCTAGTCAACAACTGCAAGGGAAAAACAGGTCCTTCCCCAGAGCCAGGAGAGGAGTCACACCTTAGTCATAGGGGTTCCAAGAGGTTCCAGCCTGAGGAAACTGGAATGAACTTAAAGGGTCAGGGTAGAAACCAATCCTGGGAAAACTCAAGAGGACTTAGAGAGAAATGGAGTTGACAGCTTGTCCCAGGCATACAGACTTTGCATTGCAAGTTCAATACTAAGCCCTGGCCTTTGCTCGCTATCTCTTCCTCCAGGGAATGGGAGACCTCTAAGGGACCCCTAGGCATCTCAGGATTGGTCCAGAGAATTCTTTGAACTAAGCTAAACCTACGGGGAGAACACATTTAGTTCTGATAACTAATGAAAAGTGACGTTCGTATTTTCCTAAGGGAACTGAGATTCCCGAATGGTAGGTAACTGCTTAAATTTATCCAGCTATTTGACTTTCTCACTCCAAACTCCTTAAGAGAGACACCGACATCAGGTAAGACAGGAGACTTCTGCTTCCCTGGACTTACTAGCCTTTGCCCAAAGGGAAAAGAGAATTTTGCCCAAGTTTCTTTTCCCTGGTCAGAGGGATATAGGAAGAAATCTTCATGGCCCCAGCTGCTACTTCCTTCCTGGAGAGAACAATATTTTTTTTCAATTTGAGTCTGATTTCTGCATTGTGAGCAGACAAGTGCCAGTACCCATGTTTTTCCCTGCATCCGATGCCGGGCAACTTGCACACATTTTGACCTCCTGTGTTCTTCCCTGGAGCTTTCTATTCTCAAGCAGTAGGGCCACCTGGGCAGGGCTCTTCTCCCACTTCACAGAGGCAGGCTGCACCCACGCTCTGGCCCGCGTGGAGGGAAGCAACCTCCCTCTGCTGCCCTCCTTCATCTCACATGACAGCCTATCAGTTAACAGACCAGGCTAGCAAGGGCTGGATAGCCTAGGCAGCTAAACAGTAGGCAATGGGAATAACTATATGATTTTTACAAAACTTCTTTCTTGTTTCCTTGTCACTGGCCCTGCAGGCTGTGTCTTGAACTGGTTTTCTGATGGGGTGGAATAGATACAGTATAAGACATTACTATTATTATTATTGAGATAGAGTTTCACTTTATCACCTCAGTAGAATGCCATGCTATTACACAGCTCACAGCAACCTCCAACTCTTGGGCTTAGGCGATTCCCTGGCCTCAGCCTCCCAAGAGGCTGGGACTACAGGGGCCCACCACAACACCTGGCTATTTTTTTTTATTGGTGTTGTTTGGCTGGAGCCGGGTTTGAACCTACCACCCTTGGTACATGGGGCCGGTGCCCTACCCACTGAGCCACAGGCGCCACCCAGGGCTAAGACCTTATTTAAGCCTCTCAGCCTTAGCCATGCTACAAAGCCTTTGTGAGAAAAGTCCTGATGGATGGGGATTTTCAAAGTTATTGGGCCCTATTTACTTCTGTGTTTAATGTATTTAGCATAAAACTTGGAAGAGACGAAAATAAGTAATAGAATTTGAGCCTGAAAACAACATCTCAACCTTGAAGCCTTAATAACAGCACCATCCATGATCAATAGGACCTACATCGATCAATGATGGGTACTCAGTAAACGTTGGATTATATGAAGAAACTCAGGCATCTGTGTATCATGACTATATTTGTTTATCTGCAGAGCTCATCAGTTTTCACATTTGCTCATCAATTAGTCCAAGGACCTCTTTTACCTTGTCCTAGAAACGAAGAGTTGCCTTTTAGCATGTGCTAATTCAGTTTCCACAGGAAGCAACGATCCATCTAAACCCCACCATAGATGGTTATGAGTTATTTTCATTCACCGGAGTCTAAGACAAATAGTACATCTTCTGCCTTTTGACAGCAATTGTTTATTTAGAAGAATATTTTCTAGGGTAATGTGGCATGAAAATAAAATTAGGATAATCAGAAAGTTTTGCACACTAAAGAGACACAGCCAGTGCAAAGGGAAAAGAAAGCCATGAGTCACACTGCCCTTTGGAAAAAAATTCCTAAACACAAAACTCCAACCAAAGAGACGTTCGGCTACACAATAATAGTTTCACTGATTAGAATTTTCAGCACAATGGGAATTATTTTCTATGATTAGTGCTTCCTACATTAAAGAAGTTTCTTTTATTTTTATGAAAGCATTTTTGAAAAAACAAAAAGAAACAGAAGTATTGTGCTCTGTAGCAATGTCTTTTTAAAAGTGCCAAAATGTTTCTTTAATTTAACACAATGCCTCAAGTTCAAACTTTCTGGTTAGAAAGAAAGGATTCCTCCATAGATGTGAGTCTCCTTGAAAAGCAAAGTTGCTGGCCTACGCATAATGTTTCCAAGAAATTGAGATTCTTTGCAGTCTACCGAGAAATTGTTTTTGTTATTTACTTAGGTGATAACAAAAGTCTGATTCAACTTCACTTTGTACTTTTGACCTTTTTGATGTTGTATAAATTCAAAATTAATTAAAAAAAGAGAGAGAGAGAGAGAGAGAGAGAGCCCCAGGCATGTGACATCTCCTCTGAATATATAACTGGTTGATTTACCATGTGGCTTGGGACAAGTCAGTTCAATTTACTAGGCCTCAGTTTCCTCTTCTGTAAAAGTACGGGATTGAGTTAGAAGGCCCTGCTGGAGACCTATCTTTGTTTTATCTCTGTTCCTCTACCTTCCTTTCATCACTTACTTTGTTTTCGAAAGGAAGGCCATATTTTATAATACTGCCAACCAGATGCAACTCCTGCATTTCTCCCTTTTACTGAGACATTTATTTCCATTCCTCTTATTTTACTGGCTCTTGTTTGCAGTAACAACAAAATGTAGACAAAACGCTTCTTGTGCATGCAATGCCTTCAGTAGAAGGCTTGTTCCTCCCTAAGATGCTGTATGACTCTTAGTAAAGGGACCTGTGTTTCAGCATTATGTGAGGGCTGGTAAAATGACATTTTCACTACACTTTGGAGTGGAAAAAAAGAGCAAGGTACTATGGAAAAGCCTCTTATTTTTATCAGGTAATGTGCCAACCAGAAAATAATATAGCTCCACATTCACAGACTGTCTGGGTATGCTGGTCTGAAAGTATATTCTTTGAACTATCATTTGCATGTTTATAGTTACTTCTGAAATGCCTGCTACAGAATATGCAGTTCTCATTTGCAAATTGTGGTAGGCACAGTGATCTGGGGTCTCCCCCACTGAGGGTCAGTCACTTCCTCATTACATAGGGTCGACCTATTGGAACCAATCAGATATTGTGGTGTTGCTGGTGTGTGACTGCCAAGGCTAGATTTAAAAAAAAAAAGGCAGGTGGCTTTCACCTGGTGTTCTCTTGAATTATTTGCTTGGGAGGAAGGCAGCCACTGAGTCACAAGGAGACGCTGGTAGCTTTACGCAAAGGTACACGTGGTGAGAAGTGAGGCTTCTTTCCAACAGCCAGTAATGATGGAGTGAGCCTTTCCAGAATCAGATCTTCCAATCCCAGCTAATTTTTGTAATGACTGATGTCCTAGTCCTCATATTTACAGCAACTTTATGAGGGACCCCTCCCCGCTTCCATCCAGAACCACCTAGCTAAGCCACTCTGGAATTCATGAGCCAGAGAAACTATTTGAAATAGATGTTTATAATTGTCTTAACCTGCTACTTGTGGGGAGAATTATTTGTTATGCATTAAGAGATAACTAACCAAAGGAAATGTAATAGGTATTCATTTTTTCTGGCCAGTTACTCACATGCGGGCAAGCAAATAATATTCTTTATTTTTCTATAACTCAACCTAATCTCTATTTTAAAGTTTATTCTGTCTGATTATGGAGCAAAATAATCCAAATATATTCTGGGATAATTTAGTCGCTTAGATTTTAGCTCAGTTAATTTAGTCTTTTTTCCTCACACTCCCATTTGCCTAGGACTGGCATCAGTAATTGGAGGATAGTGGCTTTCCTGGTGCCATGGTGTCAGGAATGTACCTAAGTGTTTTTTATCGTGGGTCTTTCTAATATGTCCTCAGTGGCATCCCCTAAAATATTAGGGAAAAATTTAGGTGAATATATGTGTATTACCAATAAGAAATATAAAGGTGGACTTCTCAATATTCTTTCGAGGTAAAGGCTTTTCGCCATTTTATCAATTCTAATGCTTTATTAAAATCCAGGAGAATTGTATAGAGCACAAAACAAACCAATAAAATCCCATTTAAAATGCTATGGCTTCACTCTTGTGGAGTTAGAAGGCCGATATTAATTTAAATCTGTGGATTCCTTTGAAAGTCCTCTCCTAGGCTATGTTGTCATGGGTTATCCGTGAGGGTTTATTAATGCCCCAAAGCTATTTCAGAGGGGCAGAAAGCAAAAGAAGTTACATTACCATTAATTGATTCTTTAAAGTGAACAAATTGCCATCAATATTTCAAAATTTAAACCCCCCTCCTTTTTTTTTAACCTGCAACTTCATCTTCCTGAAATATCCATCACTGTCCTTTCCTAGAGTCAGGGACAACTGAGTGTGTTGGATAAATGACAACTGGCACATATCAGCTGAAATGTGGATTATTAGCATTCAGGGCTGGAGTTGCCACACAGAGAATCACATATATAAGACTTGAAGAAACCGTTAGCTATGACGCTGTGTCAGGACCAGCACTGCAAAGTGGCACGTCCCTTCACAAGATCTGCCTCAGAAAAGGACAAAATCGATTCTTACATTACATCTCACATCTCCGTGGAAGGCTTTCCCTTTTGTTTCATAGCCTTTGTTTCTGTACTAGAATTTAAATGACTGTCATCTTGTTCCACGTTCAGTTACATCTCCAGGTTTAGGCCATTTCATCAAAGTAACAGCCTCGGACATGTGGCTGCTGCACGGCTCCCCTTCTATTTTTATCCTGGCAAAAGCAATTCACTTGTTAGCTCCTATAATTCTCATAGAGGCTGAAGGATAAAAACAATATATTGGGAAGACAATAATGTGAGAAATTCTCTTCTTTTGGAAGAAATAAAATTTCACAGCCCATTTGTTCTTTCGATTGGTCTTGCTAGTTCTTAATTTCTGGGTCATTGTTGTAAAATAAAAAATCCAAGTCCTCACACCACATTAACATGCAGTCTGAAGATGTGTGTTTATTTTTCGACATTACGTATTTTTCTTCGTTTTTTAATTGTCCGTTTTGAAGTCGGTTTATCATTTTGTAATACTGATTTTTCACACATATTTTAGTAGATGAAAGAAAGTTATAAAGGAATGTCCTGGCAAATTTTTAAAAGTGATGACAGAACAATAATATTAAGTCCTGAAATGATGACTAAATCAAAGAAAAATGAAAAATGAACCATTATCATAGGAGGCACTATTACTCAGGATTTAAAATGAGATGATTCCTTTTGGAGTTCATCTATAAAATCAGTTTGAAAAACAAATATAAATTCAGATGTTTGAGGCCAGGTGAAAAGTAAGGAATATGAGGAGGATAGTGAGTGTAATTGTTTTTGTAACAAGTGACACACTGAATTGGGGGAACCGTCAATTCTCTTGTCCCTTTGAATTTCCGCTGTAGCAATTGGGATCGTTAGTGAAATGTATTCTTGGAGAGACAGAATATTCTGTTTATAGTCAGGAAATTCTACTCTAGGAACACGGATATCCCATTCCCCCAAGTAACTATCACTGTGCTATTTTTGAACCTTTGAAATAATATCCTACTTTGGATGTGTTTTTATTGTCTATTGGCTATGCACATATTGTGTGGAACATGGACTTGCTGTAAATAGCGTGTCTGTGATAGACTCCGTACTCAGAGAAGATTTTCCCTTAACTTCCAAACTGTAGTATTAAAATGGTGTTTTTCCAATAGAGTAAGACACTCTGTCAACTCCTTTCAATACTTTCTTTATCAGTATCAAAAGTATATGTCAAATGGCTGGTAAATATTTGTCACTAGGAAAATATTACAGCCAACTAACAATATAAACTAATCATAAAACACAACCTGGCAGATTTTTATAACCTTATTACTTACTTCATGAACATAGATATAAAAATCCTGAACAAAATATCAATCCAAACTAAACAGAATATAAACAATCTAGAACATTATATGTACAACTGAGTTTATCTCAGGAATGCCAAGAGTATTTCCTTAACAAAATTATAAATGTAATTCACTGCATTAATTAATTAAAGAGGAAAAACCATATAGCAGTTCAACGAAAGCCGAAAATCGTGTGATAAAATGTAACACCTATGCAGCTTAAAAATACCTTAGCAATCTAGGAACAGAAGAAAATATTTTTACCCTGAGAAACAGTATCTAAAAATACTAACATCAAACTGTACTAATAATGGAGAAATATTAGAACTACTCCCTTTAAAATTAGTACCAAAAAATTAAGGTGCTCACTATTACTATGTATATTTAACATTTACCAAAGGCCCTTTCTTTTTTTTTTTTTTTTTTTTTGAGACAGAGCCTCAAGCTGTCACCCTGGATAGGGTGCTGTGGCATCACAGCTCACAGCAACCTCCAATTCCTGGGCTCAAGCGAGTCTCCTGCCTCCGCCTCCCAAGTAGCTGGGACTACAGGCACCCGCCACAACGCCTGGCCGTTTTTTGGTTGCAGTCGTCATTGTTGTTTTGTTTGGCAGGCCCAGGCTGGATTCGAACCTGCCAGCTCAGGTGTACGTGGCTGGCGCCTTAGCCCGCTGAGCCACAGGCGCCGAGCCCCAAAGGCCCTTTCAAGTTCAAGAAGATGAAAAGAAAAAAATTAAAGGCATAAAGGTTAGGAAGAAAGTAATAAAATTCTCACTATTTTTAGTTTGATGATTTACATTATTTATTAGAATAAACAAGCAAAATTAGTATATATAAGATCAATATGTAAATATTAACTATTTTTAAATACTAGCAAAACTTTGTTATTTTAAAAAATATATGGTACTTAAAATAGAAATTTAAGATCTTTCTTTTTTAAAATTTTTTTTATTTTTTATTTTTAGAGACAGAGTCTCACTTTGTCACTCTCTAACTCTTGGGATTAGGCAATTCTTTTGCCTCAGCTTCCCAAGTAGTTGGGACTACAGGTGCTTGCCATAACACCTGGCTAGAAATTTAAGATCTTTAGAAATAAATCAATAAAAATTGTATGGAATCTGTTTAGAGAAATTATAAAATTTTATGAGAAAACTTGTGAGATTTATTAGATTCACAGATAGAAAGGCCAATATCAAAAAAGATTTTAATTGCTCCTAATATGATCTATAAATTCAATGCAATTCTAGTAAAGAAATAAAATTTGTAGACACTTGAAAAGTTGTTGCTAAAATGTATAGCAATGAGAAAAAAGGCCAAAATAGACATAAAGGTAGGGAAATTTACCCCATCCCACATCAGTACTAACTATAAAACTTTACTAATGGTGGTAGTGTGATATTAGTGTAGCCTGTGTCATGGACAAAAGTGAAAACCCAGGACAGCCAAGCACATATTTATTGATACTTGATAGATTACAAAGATACTATTTAACAAATGTTGCTGAGACAATAAAATTGGGTTCCTACCTATGACATATGTAAGATCATTTCCAGATAGATTAGGTCCTCATATATAAAAGGCAAAACTTTAAAATATTTAGAAGAAAATATAAGAGAAAACCTTTTTCTTTTCTTTTTTTTTTTTTTTGAGGCAGAGTTTTAATATGTCACCCTGGGTAGAGTGCTGTGGCATCACAGCTCACAGCTACCTCAAACTCTTGGGCTTAAGCAATTCTCTTGACTCAGTCTCCCATGTAGCTGGGACTACAGACATCCACCACAATGCCCGGCTACTTTTTGGTTAGAGTTGTCATTGTTGTTTGGCAGGCACAGGCTGGATTTGAACCTGCCAGCTCCAGTGTAGGTGGTGGTGCCCTAGCTGCTAAGCTACAGGCATTGAGCTGAGAAAATCTTTTTGATTTAGGTAAAAGGAAAAGAAAATTCTTAAACAAAGATGGTATCTTAATTCATTTAGTTTGTCATAAGAAAATACCAAAACTGGGTAGCTTATAAACACACATTTATTTCTTACAATTTTGGAGACTGGGAAGTCCAAGATCACGGTATTTCTCTGGGAAGGGCTTACATTCTGGTTCATAGGTGATCTTTTTTCTGTGTCCTTATGGTGGAATGAGTGGGTAGTCTCTCTAGGTCTCTTTTATAAGGGAACTACTCCCTTTCCTGCGGGCTACACTTCTACGACTTAATCACCTCTCAAAGGCCTCACCTCCTAATATGGTCACCCCAGAGATGAGGATTTCCACATATGAATTGGGGAGTAGGGGAGACATAAATATTGAAACCAGAGCAGAAACACTAAACATAAATGAAAAGATCGATAAATTTGCCTGTTTTAAATTCAACAATTTTATGTCCTTCAAACATTACAATAAAGTGAGTGAAAAGGCTAACCAAGAAAAGTGAGAAAATATTTGTTACCAATATAATCAATATATCAAAGGATGTATTTTTTTTAAAGAAAAACAACTAAGTAGAAAAATGGGTAAACTGTGCAAGCAGGTACTTCCTAGAAGAGGGAACATGATTGACCAACAAAAGTATGAGAAGGTGCCCAGGCTTATTATTAATCAGAAACATGCAAACTAAGACCACAGAAATGTGCTACTTACCAATTGCTAAACTGGCAAAAAGTATGAAGTCAGAAATACCAAGAATATGGATAAATGTATACTTCATATACTTTTGGCAGAAATGTAAACTGGTAAGAACTCTGCAAAGAGTTTGGCATTATCTTGTAGAGATAAATATTCACATGAATTGCAACATGGCCTTTCCAATCCTAGGTGTATTCTGTAGAGAATCTCTTGCACGTGTGTACCAATACCTGAATAAAAGAATGCTCGTAGAAGCCCCCTTTATCACATTAGCTGCCATGTGAATTGCATTTAATTACAGAAGTTTTGAGCCCTGGGCCTTGTGAAACATGTATAACTCACATGTCTCTTGATCTATCTTGACCTAATAAATCACTGCAGCCCCAAGGGTAAAAAAATGTGGCTGTCAATGTGTTAAAATAGGAGATGTGATATAATCCAAGTGCCTGTCTACTGGAGAATGGAAATAGGTCATATTTACAGTGTAACAAGATGGATGAATCTTAAAACAATTATGAGCAGGGGATAAAAATCCCACAAGTTCCAGGAGACTACTTTTATTATGAATCCATTTTTAGAAACTGCAAAAACAAGCAAAACTAAACAATATATAGTTTAGAGATACATGTACAGGTACATGATCAAACTCTTGGTACAAAGCAAAGAATAATAAAATTCAAGATAGTGTTTATTTTTCTGTGATAAAGACAAAGGACTGGAATAACAGAGAAGAAGATTTTTAGAAACAACAGCCCCCCAAATTCTGATCTTTAGTGAGGTGGAAATATTAAAGGAATTTATTTTATTACTATGTTTCCATGTATCAAATATTACACAAAAGCTACATTTAAAGGTCTTACCTTCCAATAAGAAAAAAAATCTATTCATAGTAGAATAGACCCTTCAGATACTTCTGATTTCTTAATTTTAAAAATGAAGAAAGATACTATTCAGTGCTAAAAAGATGCTAACAACTAACTTATAAAAAGACTTGGAGAAACCTTAAATCCATGTAAGTGAAAGAAGCCAGCCTAAAAGGCTACGTATTTTATGATTCCAACCATGTGACATTCTGGAAAAAACAGAATTCTAGAGATAGTAAAAGGATAAATAGTTGCCAGAGACTAGGGGCAAGGGAGGGAAGAATGGGCAGAGCAAGGAGAAATTTTAGGGCAGAAGAACTACTCTGTATGATGTTATAATGGTGGACACGTGCCACTGTGTAAAATGGGTAACACCAAGGCGCACCCTTGATTTTTGACTTTGGGTGATAGCAACGGAACTATGACTTTTAGAGAATAACAATGTGTCAATGAACATCCCTGCGTGTAACAAATGTACCATTCTGCTACAGGATGTTGTAGAGAGTAGGGGAAGGGGACTGTGTGGGAACTCAGCTTTTCATCCAATTTTCCTGTGAACCGAAAACTTCTCTAAAAAAATAAAGTCTATTAAAAAGGGGGGAAACGAAAAATGATTTCGGAAGCAAAAAAAGGAAAATATCAAGTTGTCTTTAGACTTCTTGAATTTATTATCAGAGGGCAGAAATGAAAGAAAATATGGTTCAACTAAAGTTGCCATTCAAATTTAAACACAAATCCATTCTCACATGTGAAAGTTTGGAAACACATCACTCATGAGCCTTTCATGGAGCAAAATTCTACTTGATGTCCAAATCAAGTCCCTGGAGATGAAATAAAGTATTCAGATACTGAGAAGTCATCATGAAGAGCATTGGGTCCATCTTAATATGGAACTAAGAACAATGACTAAGAGGACCATGGTCACAAACAGAAGATCCCTTTGAGTTGAAAACCTGAGTTTGGTAGGATGGATGGAACAGGAGCATGTGAGAAATCAAGAATTTGGTTTTAGGTCTGTTTAATTTCAGATACCCCTTAGGCAACCAAATTGAAGGAGTGAGTACACATTTGGATAAATGAGTCTGGAATCCAAAGGTCATAATGAGCAAATAGTTGGGTATACACGACTGCAGGTCACAGCATATGCATAATTAAATTTAAAATATGTACCAGGTCTGACAGTTAAACTCAGGAACTTGCCACTCTGCACTGTATAAAAAACTCGGTACGGTTCCATAACCTTGGTATGTCAGCGTCTCACTGTAGTGTTCATGTCAACGTGTGGCAGTGTCTTGCTGAGTGGTGTTCATTATTGTTGGTGGGTGTTTTTGTGTGCCATGATAAGAGTGTCAGAGCTTGAATTAGAGCAAGAAACAAACACTAAATTCTTATTAAACTTGGCAAGAATGGATGTAAAATCAGGGACATGTTAGTCCAAGTTACAGGGATAATGAAGAATATGACAGTACACAGATGGATTAAACATTTTTGTAAGGGGAGAGAAAATGTCACAGATGAAGACAGTAAGGGCGGCCAGTAACCAGCAGAACTGCTGAAAACATTGCAAATATGTGTTGAATTGTGTGTCAAAATTATCAGCTGACAGTGAGAAGCATAGCAGACCAAGTAAACATTGATAGAGAAACAGTTAAAAGAATCTTAAATCAACATGTTGGCATGAGAAAGGTGTGGCTTGTGCACCATGACAATGTGCCAACTCACATGGCACTGCCTGTGAGGGAATTTTTAGTCAGTAAACAGGTAACCGTATTGGAACACCCTCCCTACTCACCTGATATGGCCCCAATGACTTCTTCTTTACCCAAAGACAAAGAAAATACTGAAAGGAAGAAATTTTGATGACATTCAGCACATCAAGGGTAATACCATGACACTTCCAATGGCCATTCCAGAAAAAGAGTTCCAAAATTGCTTTTAAGGATTGACTAGGTGCTGACACTGGTGTACAGCTTCCCAAGGGGAGTACTTCAAGGGGACCTTAGAGACCTCAGCAACAGAGTATGTAGGACTTTTTCTAGGATGAGTTCACAAACTTAATTGTCAGACCTCATATTATGTCCAGTGTGCACAATTTATAAGTAACATCCAAGTATAAATTAAGGTTTACGTGGCCCTTGGAGATCTCAAAATTGACTCCAGCTCAACCCTGCCCCCATCCCAAGGCCAGAGACAATCGAAAATTTTCCCCCATGATTTCACTTGGTCCTAAATTTTTTAATTCTTCACGTTCCCCTCTATCCCTGTTGCCTGCACCCACTTGCGCTGTCTCTTTTCCCTCACATCAGCTCAAACTCAAAATTGAAATCTTTCAATGCTTTACACATACCAAAAGATTCATTCCTTTAAACATCTATAGGTTTAGTAAACTTACTAGCTATTCCAAAGGAAAGGGCCCAATGTTCACTGGACAATTTTGGTAACTTACTGGTTTTATCATTCCCTCCTTCATTCCCAAGGCCAAATGCATTCTTTATGTCTAAGACAAAGCAGTTGCATTATCCTCTTCCAAAGACTGGAAGCAAGCCAATAGCTATGCCCCATGGGGGTCACTTACTCTCAATAGATTTATCAACATTTTAAGGCAAATTTCTCTTTAAGTAAAAATCTAAAATAAGCTGCCAAGAAATATAATTTTCTCCTTCCAGCAACAAAGCAACATTCTGGGAGCTGAAAGACTGGTGGGAGACTGGCTTTCACCAATAAGTGTCTACATTTAGGACATCTTACCCTCTAGAACTTGTATTGTAAACGTCTATTGTTTATAAGTTACTCTGTGTGAGATATTCTGTTATGGCAGCACAAACAGATTGAGACAGGGATATTTCCCTATTAAAAATCTCCTAATATAATAAAATTTGTGGGAGAAAGAATTGATGTAATTTTCTTGCCAAAATATGCTGCATACCCAAAATTCAACTAAAATTTGTCCATTATGGACTCATTCTCTTCTTTCTCTCCTTTTCATCTTATTCTTCTTTGAAAAAAGTTTATTCAAATCTCCTTGAGTCTCTTCAGCCTTCCTGAGCTTAATTGTAAACAACTAACACAATACATGCATTTATTTAACTAATCCACCATAAATTATTGAACACATATTGATGGATATCATACTATCATTTCTTTTCTATTTTTGAACCTTCTCCCCACACTCCATTACTTACAGAGTAATAAAAATGAATATTTTTTCTTTATATTACTTGCTTGTTAAAGAAAAGATTACTGCCTTTTTTATGGAACTGAATGTGAATTTGGGAAACATATAATAACTGTAATAGGTTAATGTTGTTTCTCTCTTATAAGCCCTATAAAAGTGTGAAATGTGTTTACTTTTTAGGTGTATTTCTTAGTGAAAAGAAAATCTCTAACTCTAAAGTGGCAGTTGAGTCAAACATAAATCTCTCTTTATGAATTAATGCCATTGGTAATTTACCCTCAAAAACTGACACTGGGAACTTTCGTGCTACTCATGCCAAATTCTCTGCTCATTATACATGTGTGAGGTAGATGCAACATATATCTTGTCTTCATTAGAACTTGATTAAAGACTGATGTTTTTCTTTTATGGGAGTATCCTGAAGGCATTTTTAGATGGGTTCGTTTGTGTCCTTAAGAGAATCACTGATGTGCTTTTCTAACAAGAATACCTACTCTAAAATCCTTTGAAATTAGATCCACACTCCAGGAACAGCCCACATCCGGTGATTGGTCTAGGTAAGGATTCAAAACGTCTGGGCCCATCTGTCAATTCAGGACAACAGGAAAAGTCCATCCCAGCACCAGAGTTTCCCATGGTTGAGGCCGGGCTACTTTGGGAACTGCATTACTTTTCAATTTTTTCTTCTGTTCAATCCTAATTTGTTTGCTATCTACAGGGATTGTTAACCAAGAGAACTCCTAAGTAAATCTTCAGGAAAATCTTCATCTCAGAGTCTGTTTCCCAGGAAACCAATGGTGGGCACCATAAGATGGTGGGCACCATAAACAAGTCTAGCAAAGTACCCCCCAAATAACATTTTGAAAGTGGAACACCTGATGAGCTGGCTCATGATAAGGACAGCATCACAAGTTGTAGATGGAGTTCTGATAGCTCTTGGGGTGTTGAAGTCATGCAGTTGTTTCAGCTTTCTTCCATTATAATAGCTTGCTTCTTCAAAGCCAGTAGGGAAGTATATCTAGTGCATGATTACAGGACTGAATGTATATACATTCATTCATGTATATACACACATATAATATGCTATAAATATATATACACACGTCTAGTCATGAAGATGGCAGTCCATCATGTTTCCATATTCTATTGGTTAGAAGCAATTCATGGATTTGGGCTATTTTCAAGGGGAAGAAATTACATGGGGAATAAAAAGAGGAATGGATCATGGGGCCACCTTAGAAATCTACTTTAGTGGGTTGTTTTTTACTCCATACTTGGTGTCTTTTAAGTAAAAACTAATTAAAGTTTATAATTACTGGAAGAAAATTTATTGTTCAGCATGATATTCCACAATATCCATTTTAAATACAAAGATGAGAGCATTTAACTCAAATGTGAAAATACAAATATTCAACAATTTGTATTTCATAGCTTTTACATACACATGATTTTCACTCTTTTTTCTTTCTTTCTTTCTTTTTTTTTTTTTTCTTTGAGACAGTCTCAAGCTGTTGCCCTGGGTAGAGTGCCATGGCATCACAGCTCATAACCTGAAACTCTTGGGCATAAGCAATTCTCTTGCCTCAGCTTCCCAAGTAGCTGGGACTACAGGCATCCATCACAACACTCAGCTATTTTTTTGTTGCAGTTGTCATCGGTGTATGTGGCCAGCACCCTATTCACTGAGCTATGGGTGCCACCAACTTGTGCTCTTGCTAGAACACTATAAATGTTGCATAAAACTAACTCAGCGGGGCATACCTTCTAGGTACAGGACACAACTACAACAGGGACTATACTTAACAAATGCAAACATTGTAACCTAATTGTTTGTACCTTCATATTAATCTGAAATTTCAAAAGAAAAAAGCTAACTCATTTTTTTAAACTTCTTGATTACAACACATTCAACTAATAGTCTATATTGTCAGCTTACTGATGAACAGGGAAAGGCTTAAAAGGAAAAAAAAACAACCAAGGTTTTCCTATCTTACCCTTTCCTTCTAGTCACATTTTAAGCATAAGTGAGTGTTTGTTTATTTACTTACTTTCTGATAGAGAACTTCACTCTGTTGTCCAGTCTAGAGTGCCATTGCATCAGCCTAGCTCACAGCAACCTCAAACTCCCAGGCTCAAGACATCCTCTTGCCTCAGCCTCCCCAGTAGCTGTGACTATAGTATAGGTACCTGCTACAATGCCCAACTCATTTTTCTATTTTTAGTAGAAATGAGGTCTCTCTTTTACTCAGGCTGGTCTTGAATGCCTGAGCTCAAGTGATCGTCCCACTTCAGCTCCCCCCCCCAGAGTACTAGGATTACAGGTGTGAGCCACTGTACTCAGTGACCATAAGTGTTTAGCCGAAATAGGAAAATAAAGTGAATTAAGAGAAGATATGATAGAGTTCCTTGGTCATTTATGTTTCTTAGAACACTTCTGTCTTATTTGTATTCATAACAAACATTGCCTCTATGGCTTGTCAACACCTGCATTTACTCAGTCATAAACATGCTTAACCTTGCATTTGTGTGAAGTCTCCCTGATCTCCCACACACATGAATCCACTGGAATTCCATATGCATATGGAACATATGGGTGTTACAATCACCTTATGCAGAAATGCCATCAAGGAACAGCAGACACACAGGTCACACATGCTTCCTATCCCTTTGAAATTTATTTTAAAAGCACAAACACAAAAATAATAAGTTATTAAGATTTCCAGGACATATACACACATGTCATATTTCCATGACAGCAACGGTAGAGTATTAAGGCACATGCAAGATCCTTCTGAGCATAGTGCCCTGTGTTACTGCATAAATTATATGCCCATGAAGCAGACTCTGCATCTAGTCCACATCCAGCCTTCAATTTCTGCAGCATTGTCTAATATCTAATTGAACTTAGAAATAGCAAACTGGAAACACTCAACTGAACCACTCCCAAATATGTAAGCCACATGAACTACGAGAGGTAATAAATATTTGTTATGCAAGAACAAATGACTGATATACGATTAAGTTTGCAAACTTGCCACTATGTGCTTCTGTTGGCAGCACTGTATAAACAACTCAGCAAAATTTCATAACCCTGGTATATTAGCGTTTCACAGTTGTGTTCATGTTGATGTGTGGTGATGTTTTGGTGAGTGGTGTTCATTATTGCTGTTGCATGTTTTTGTGTACTGTCACAAGAATGTCAGAGGTTGAATTAGAACAATGAACGAACATTAAATTCTCATTAAACTTGGCATGAATAGAGGTGAAATCAGGGACATGTTAGTACAAGTTTATGGGATAAGGCATGAAGAAAACAGCAGTGTACAGATGGATCAAACATTTTTCTAAGGGAAGGGAATGTGTCACTAATGAAGAGAGGTCAGAGTGGTTAGTAACAAGCAGAACTGATGAAAACATTGCAAACATTTGTCGAATTATGTGTCAAAATTATCATCTGACTATGGAAGTATAGCAGATAAAATAAACATTTATGAGAAACAGTAAGAAAAATCTTAACTCAAAATCTTGACTCATGGCTCTTACATCATGACAATGTACCAGCTTACAGCACTGTGAGGGACTTCTTAGGTAGTAAGAAAATAACTGTAATGGAATACCCTCCCTACTCACCTGATTCACCCCTAGTGAATTTTTTCTTCACCTAAAGATGAAGGAAATATTGAAAGGAAGACATTTTGATGACATTTAGGACATTATGAGTAACATGATGATGGCCCTGATGGCCATTCCAGAAAAAGAATTTCATAATTGCTTGTTAGGGAAGAGTAGGTGGTGGCACTGGCACATAGCTTCCCAAGGGGAGTACTTTGAGGATGACCATAGTGATATTTAGCAATGAGGTATGCAGCACTTTTGCCAGGATAAGTTCATGAACTAAATTGTCAGACTGCATGAGTCTCAATAAGGTGCAGCTCCGTACATTCTAATTCAAGGTCTGTAATATTCACATTAACAATAATCTCAACCACTGGGGAAATGCAAACCAAAACCAAAATGAGATATCACTTTAGACCCACTAGGTTGGCTTTATTTAAAAAGGCAATAAGGAATTATAGGATCGAATGGCAGATCTATTTTTAGATCTCTAAGTATTCTCCAAATATCTTTCCAAAAGGAATGTACTAGTTTGCATTCCCACCAACGATGTAGAAGTGTTCCTCTTTTTCCACATCCACTATGACTGTACTTTTTAATTCTCCTGCCACTTGACTATGCAAAGACCTCCATCCAGCCAATCAGAGAAGTCAGACTCCACCTGTTCAGCCTGCAGTGCTCAGGTGCTCTCCAAACAGCTGCCGAGATGAGTCACTGAGCATTCCCTGGTGCTTTGTTGCCTGGAAATGGGAAAAGCGGCCATGGCTGTGGCATTTTGGAAGACTCCAATTAGCAATTTAGTTGGAACCATCCCAAGGCTCACCTCCAGATCATTTACATTCTTGACCTTTACAAATAGTTGCAGTCTAAATTTCCAAGGTGAGGTGAGGGAGAGAAAGCCCAGTCTGGAAGCCCTGATGGATGCCTTTGTTTTGATGGAGCCAACTTGTTATCAAAGGTGCTGGGGACAGCAATCAAGGGCAGGTGTCCTAAGAACTCATGAGGCCGTGAGTTGTTGATGATTTAGGTGGATGGGAGTGCTGACTGAAGGGGATAAGGGGCAGGCATACCCAAGATTTGGAATCATTGAGTAGACATCAGGACCAACATAGAAAGTATTAGGGGTGTTAAACTTGATAAATATCCTTATACACGTAAAGGATGGAGAATAGTTGTGTTATAGCACAAGAATATGGGGAAAGGGGCAAGGGAGGGGAGGGGAGAGTAGGGTGGAGGTGGAGGGAGGGTAATTGGTGGGGCCACACCTACGGTGCATCTTAGAAGGGTACAGGCAAACCTTGCTAAATGCAGAATACAAATGTCTTCATATAATAACTGAGAAAATGCCAGGAAGGCTATGTTAATCAGTTTGATGAAAATAGTTCAGATTGTATATGAAACCAGCACATTGTATCCCTTGATTGCACTATTGTACACAGCTATGATTTAATAATAAAGACAACAACAACAAAAAAAGGGTGGAGAATAGTTTTCCCCTGTTATTTCTTGAACAGGCAGCAAACTTGTGTAGACCTGAGAAACCAGCTCCACTCATGCACCGTTCAAGACCATCAGAGTTAACCTTCATGAAGAAAAAGTCTTAAAAATATAAACTGATGTTTGAAATCAGAAATTCAGGGATCAACATCAAAGGCTGTTTTATTTCCTTTGTGCACTTGGAGTTCTGAAGTTTAAGACTTTAAAATTACAATTAAGACTTTGAGTTCTTCCTAGGAGATTTATCCCGCTGTGGGTGGCCGCCACCAGGTAAGAGGCAGAACTAGACACTGCCAGCAGCTGCTCAGCCTTCCTGCTCTCTAGCAGGTGCAGCTGAACACACAGTGGCCACAGCCTGGATCCTCACTGTGCCTACCCATAAATGAAATGCGACGGATGGCAAAAATGAGCCCTATTACTAAATCTCAGATTCTCACTGCTGAGAGCACATTTGCAAAACAAGAAACACCTAAGTGCTAAATGATCCATTACCTGTTTGAGATAACTCTGATTTTGTTCCCTGATAGCATTTTACTCTTATTCAAAGCCCCTTTTCTGCAGAAACTTTTTCTACAGTGGTACTATCTGTATTTTATTAGGCTCTCCTCACCTGTGCACCATGAATTTAAATAAAAATCCTTATTAGAGGAATTACCCTAGTTATACTGTTTTTGACGATTTTATCAATTCGTTTTGGAATAAAGTGGGGTGTAAATATTAATAATTAGTCGTGTTCCTCTAAAATCCGGCTCTCACTTTTCCAGTTTGGGACTGGCACTCTGAATGCACATGAGAAGCTCTGGCCCTTGGACGAGGTCCTGGGAAGAACAAGTACAGACCAAGCTGAAGGTGGGACTGGAGGAATTCTCTATGATTCTGTGAATCTGGAGCTTCTGGATAGTGAGTAGCTTCCCTCCCTCTCAGAAGAGTATGGTTCATACACTACTGTGCTTAGGAAGCAGCAGGGTCCTGGGGCCAGGGCCCTCCTGCTGGCCTTGAGGTCAGGGCCCTCCTGCTGGCCTTGAGGTCTGAGAGAAACTGTTGCAGAAGGGTGAAGGGCTCAACTACAACTTGAACTCTACACAAACAATGTAGCCTAATCATTTTTATCCTCATATTAATCTGAAATTAAAAAAAAAATAAGCGCACACAGGAGATCCATTCTGTCTTAGGTCTTCTGTTTTCTTGCCATTGGTTTGTCCATTTCCATCACTACTAGTGAAGCTTTCTGTGCTAAAGATTTTCTTTTTACAATACAGGAAATGCTCCAATCAAATCCAATGGGGGCTGAACCAAAAAGGAGACTTTCTAATCTGAGATTTGACACCCATTTCAGTTTAGAGTTTGGTAAATATTTAAATGGATTACACTTCTAGAAAAGACTTCTACTGAATTTTATGAGGAAAGATCAAAGACTTAAGGCTTAAGTTTGATTCTACCTCTTTCCTCCTTATAGTGGAATCTTCTGAATCTTTTTTACCTACAGGAAAGTTTTAATAAATCCTTGGTGTGCCATTTCCTCTAGGGAATTTGTATTTATTAGAGTAAGGAGCCTGGATACTTGAATTCTCATGCTTGAATTCCAATTTCAGGGCATCTAAAAAATCTATCTTCTGGAATATGAATGATCAATTATCTTAACTATATTTCATGACCCTGCTTTATATAAAATTCACATAGAAAGACATTTGATTATTTCATTCTTAATACTCTTAAAAGATTGTACTACACCTATACATTTATCCCAGAATATATTAATGATGATAAGCAGCAATATTAATTACAGTGTCTAATGTTTACCAAGGGCCTGGTATGTCCTAGGTACTGTCCTCAGGAATTTACAGGAAAGTAGTGAAAAGTGTAAATAATGGTACCCAGAGGTGAGGGTCAGTGGAAATGTTCAGGCCGAGTTTATTGCAAGGATAGGGGGGAACTTCCTGGGAAGTACACAAGTGATATCTGTATCCAGGGGGTAGTTAGAGATCCCTTTGTATGTAGGCCGTAGGGGGTGGGCCAATTCCACAGTTTGCTTGGAAAGTTAGGGTCTTTGGCACAAAATTCTCAGGGGGTGAGCTAGCCAGATCCTTTGTGTCTTTGTCTTAGGAGGAGAGAAGGAGGAGGAGGGGAGTTTGTGTGTGGCTATGTTAGGTCCCCCAACACATCGGTCCTATTATTATCTACAAGTCACAAATGGAGAAACTGAATTTAGAAAAATTACATCACTTGCCTGAAGCTATATTATAATTGGCCTAGCAGGAATATCATGGTTCTGATTCATTTCAGATTATTGCTGGAATCTCTGTCTATGCTTGGGGTTGAAATCACAGACCAAGCACATAAGCAACAGGACAGAGTTTATAGGCAGGGAAAAAAATTGATAAGCGTGATAGGCAAAAGAGGGGGAAGCAACAGAAAGAGGGGGAGTAGAACCTCTGGCAACAGAGAGGGGTAACCAAGTGGGAAGCCTCCCCAGTTTTCAGTCTAGGGGATTTAAGTCCTATTCTGTAGGCAAGGGGTTTTGGAGAAGTACGCCACAGTTGGCCAGAGGTCTTCCAGGAGAAAATGATCCTAAAATTAGCACAGGATTTTGGTCCTTGCAGTTTTTGCCTCAGGCAAGGAATTAAGATTTTAGTTCCCTACTCCTAGAGAAACTACCCAGAACTTTTCAGGCTGTTTTGTTCTTTACCTTGCTAAACCCAGAGGGCATAGCCTGGAAAGGGTAGCCTGTTTATGCCCAGAGTGGTGGGGTCTGATTTCTGAGCTCACCTAGGCCTAGAGAATGGGGGATTCCTGTTCAACCCTAAGTGGGGGAACCCTCATAGGCTCTTATCCATGAAACTAATAAAAAATGAGGTTAGTATATTGAAGTCTGTTGTAAGTAATTTTACCTTTGTACTCAGAGGGGGTCATTTAATCCAATCATTAATTATTTGTAGGATGAGGCTTATTTAGTTTAGGTCTTTTGGTTGTATCTGGAATTGAGAAAGGGAGACTTACTCTCATTTTAGAAGTGACAATTTTCTGTATCTTCTTAAATAGTTCTGTATCTAAGTTTTTCTGTAAATAAAATAGTGATAGGGAGGACGGGTGGAGAGGCGGTAAATGGTGGGATCACACTTATGTTGCTTCTTAGAAGGGTATAGGTGAAACTTACTAAATGCAGAATACAAATGTTTTCATACAATAACCAAGAAAATCCCATGAAGGTTATGTCGAACAGTTGGATAAAAATATTTCAGATTGTATGTGAAGCCAGCACATTGTACCCCATGATTGCACTAATGTACTCAGCTATGATTTAATTAAAAAAAAAAAAGCCCCCCAAACCCATCAGATATATGGATCCACCCTAACTCTGAATCTAATCCAAGGAAATGGGTTGGAATCTGTCTACATTTTGACTTATTTTTCAGTCATTTCGGTTACTCAACCAAATTTGAGAAGCCCTGCTGTGGATTTGCAATAAGGTTCATTAAAATATTAAATCCTTAAAACAAAAAAGAATAATAAAAAAAAATAAAATGTTTAATAACCTTAGACAAACCATCTCAATATATTTGCTACCTCAGTTGGTAGGTATGAGAAGTTTTTTTTTGTTGTTGTTCTTTTTTTTTGTTTATTTGTTTTTTTGGTAGAGATGGGGTCTTGGCTCTTGCTCAGGCTGGTCTTGAACTCCTGAGCTCAAGCAACACATCAGCCTCACCTCCCAGAGTGCTAGGATTACAGGCATGACCATGAGCCATGGTGCCTGGCCCTGTATGAGAAGGTTTTGAAAGCATTGTTACAAAAGTGTTATAGTAAAGAATGCCTTACTATACTGTACAATAAGATTTTACTTTGACTTTGATAAAAGTCTTGAAGGAAGCAGTAGCCTACCTTATTTCCATACATGATCACAATATTGTAGAAAAAATACATTGCACAAACGAAACATTGCAGAAAAACATTTTGTATACAAGCCTATAATCTAACATTTACATTATTCCCGATATCCAGAGACTAACAACACATTGTGAAGAATGTTAACATGTTGGGCAGATTAAAATATTAATAATTCACTTATTGCATGTGAATATATTTAGAAAATATTTATGGGGTCAAAATCCAACAAGTCATTTGTAAAGCTACAAATTCAGCGTGTGGTGAATCTCATACACCTAGTAAACAATTAGATTGAACAGGAATAGGGGGAAAGGTTGGTTACATTTCTATTGACCCTGAAATAAATATCAAAGGACAGAGTGATATTAAATTCCAGACATAATAATCCACTGTAAAAGAAAAAAAAAAACAAACAACAAACCCTGAATCCTGAGTAACTGTGTCTTCTTGTAATAAGCGATCACATTAAAGAGAATATGTGTCTGACAGGTATGAGAACACTAAGTCATCCCAGAAAGCTCATCCCTTCCCCCACCCCAAAGAAGTGAGTCAGTAGCATCACCATTTTCAAAGGTCAGCTGCTGGATTCTTACTCAGTTCTGTTTGGAACCAAACTGCATTAGTTCATTCATTCAAAGACCCATTTTTTGAGCACCTGCTATATACTAGGAACCATGGCAGGCTTTAAGGGGTGCCAAAGATAAATAACACATAAGATTTTCCCTGAAGATTCCACAGGCCAGTGCAGCAGGTAGACACACGCAGAAATCAACTTAGTACAGAGAGATTTCTGGGGGAGATGTTTTCCTTAAGAGCTGTGTGGAAGGAATGGGAAGGGCCTTCCTGTGTGGGGGGTATGTGTGAGTGAGGAGGCGGTAACATGCTCAAAAAGAAGAGGCCAGAGGGCTTTGGGCCAGCATGTGGCCACAAGGCTGTGTCACTCATGCTGAGGGACTTTGAAGGGCACTAACGGGACGTAGAGTTTGAAAGGGGTCAGAATCAGATTGTAGAGGGTAGAGCTTGTTTTCTGTTTTACTGCCAATGGGAGCTATGGTGGGAGCTTGAGCTGAGAGTGGAAGTTCAGTCCGAGAGGAGCCTTGGGAGGATTGTCTGTAGGGTCCACATTTATGATCTGCAGTTTGACACTGTTGACCACCCTCCTTCCTGAAACTTCTGTGTCCTCATTCTCTTCTAGTTGTCCTCCTACTGCTTGGACCACATCTTCTGTCCCTCTTTCTCAGGATTTCCCCTCTGCCTCCCTCTGTCATTGGCTTATCTTATGCTACAAGCTCTCCTAGGGGTGAGTGTATCCATGAAAGGCTCCCATGTGTACCTCCTAACAAGCACACTGTAACTGACTGCTGGACAGAACTTCCTATTTGCAATAGCCTCTGTACATTTCCCCACAGGTGGACTTGCTTTGGGCTAAATATGGCTGCCCTATATTCATATCCTTACTCTCTCAGAATATGACTGTATTTGTAGATAGATTCTTGAAAGAGGTAACTAAGTTAAAGTAAGTTCATTGGATGGTTCTATTCCAATATGACTGGTATTCTAAGAAGAAGCAATTAGGACATGGATGCATACATATTGAAGACCATAAGCAGATATAGGGAGAGGATGGCTACAACATGCCAAGCAGATTGGCCTCAGAAGATCTTCTTGGTCTTGGTCTTCTACCCTTCAGATTTGTGAAAAAAATTAGTTTAATGTTGTGTAAGCCAGACACTTTGTTATGGGACCCCCTAGCAATCTAGTTCAGACATCTCACATTTAGCATATCTCAAATGAACACCCACCGTCACCTCCCTCCAAGGCACTGAAAATTAGGCACTTAGAGAAGATGAAGTCCAAAGTTAATTCTGAGGCCTGGAGAACTTTCTCTAAAACATTCATAAGGATAGCCAGATATGGAAAAGGAATTTTGGTTCACCAGAAATAGTACTGGTATGGAAGTCGGGAGTAATGCCTAATCAGTGAATGGAAAGAATATATGAAGGCCGAGTGCTGTAATCTTGCCTGGAATCCTAGTACTCTGGGAGGCTGAGGCAGGTGGATTGCTTCAGCTCAGGAATTGGAGACCAGCCTGAGCAAGAGTGAGATCCCATCTCTAAAAACAGTCAGACGTTGTGGCAGGCACCTGTAGTCCCACCTCCTTGGGAGGCTGAGGCAAGAGAATCGCATCTGTTTCTCTCATTGTTTTACTCTCCAGGCCCCTCTAAGTATGAATTTGTGTTCTCCAGACATCATCATGTTTCAGATAAAGGTTCTGGAGACCAGAAAGGTTAAGTAGCTTGCCAGACAGCTACACTCAGGAATGATCTGTGACCAGAGTCCTGACTTGCTTAGTGACATTCAGCCAGTGCTCTCTTTTCTTTATTGCTGTCCTGGGACTAATCAAAATGGTGCTAGAGGAATAATAAGATTAATATTCTGGGATTTGGTGGGAATCCCATTCACCTTTCTAGAGTCCTCTATCAGAAGGGAGAAGGAGGCTTGGCACCTGTAGCTCAAGCGGCTAAGATGCCAGCCACATACACTGGAGCTGGCAGGTTTGAATCCAGCCTGGGCCTGCTAAACAGCAATGACAACTACAACCAAAGAATAGCTGGGCATTGTGATGGGCACCTGTAGTCCCAGCTGCTTGGGAGGCTGAGGCAAGAGAATCACTTAAGCCCAGGAGTTTAAGGTTGCTGTGAGCTGTGATGCCACGGTACTCTACCCAGGGTGACAGCTTGAGGCTCTGTCTCAAAAACACAAACAAAAAAAACTCTGCTCTTCATCGTGGAGTTAGGATTATCTTTCTCATTCTTTAAATTTTTCAATATGGAGATATTTCAAGTGCATAGAGAAGAAAAGGTTATACTATTAAAAAATGCCTTCCTTCATATTCATCAACTAGCTTTATATTTCTTAATATTGTGTCATTTTTGTTTTTATTCAGATTTTCTATTTTTTTCAAAAGGTTAAGCATTATAGTTTTCGCTGACAGTCCCTATAAACAAACGTCTTTTGATCTCATTCTCTTTTCTTCCTTTTCAAAGATAATCACTCTCATGAAATAACTTTTTAATGCGAGGTGTACTTGTCAGGGTTCTACAGAGAAACAGAACCAATAGATTAGACATGGATATAGATATAGCATGTCAGAGGAAACTAATCATGGAATAGGCACATAGGTTATGGAAATCGCACATTATGTCATGTCAAGCTGAATAAGCCTGAATTCAAAGGACCTGAGAACCTGGAGGGCAGGTCCTGAAGTCTGAAGGCCTCAAATTAAGAAGTCTGATGCTCAAAGGCCAAACAAGATGGAAGCTCCAGCTCAAGGAAAGAGAGTAATTTACACTTCTTCTGATTTTTGTTTTATTTGGGCCCTCAAAAGATTGGGTGATGCCTGTCCACATTGGTGAAGGCAGATGTTTGCTCTGTCTACTGATTCAAATCCTAATCTCTTCTGAAAACACCCTGGCAGACATACCCAGAAACAAAGCTTTATCTGGGCATCCTTTAAGCCTGTCAAGTTGACACATAAGGGTATCAATCAAATCGGGGAAAGGGAATTTTTTTTTTTTTTGAGACAGTCTCACTTTGTCACCCTTGGTAGAGTGCTATGGCATCCTAGCTCACAGCAACTTCAAGCTCTTGGGCTCAAGCAATTCTCTTGCCTCAGCCTCCAGAGTAGCTGGGACTATAGGCACCCACCACAATGCCCAGCTAGTTTTTCTATTTTTAGTAGAGAGGGGTCTCTGTTTGCTCAATGTGGTCTCAAACTTTTGAGCTCAGGTGATCCATCCTTCTCTGCCTCCCAGAGTGCTAGGATTATAGGCGTGAGCCTCTGTACCAGGTTAACTTTTCTTTCTTTTTTTTTTATAACTAAGAATATAAGTATCCTTCACCTTCTGAAGAGTTTGTAATTACATGAAGCTTTATTTCTAATGGCAGAAGAGAAATTATACCATGATTCAAGAGTTTCAGAGATAACAAGGCAAAAGCCTATGCCTCTTTCCATGCCCCACCCCACCCACTCATTCCTCAAAGCTGGCCTCATTCATGGTAATAGCATCTTGGCTGCTTTCCTTCAGATGCCCTCCAAAATACAGCTGGGAAATTAAAAACTAGAAGCTTCGAACTAGTGAGCTAGCACTGACCATCACTTATCTTGCAGCCAGGGGAAAGCAGAATGGGATTCTAGACATATACTTTTGTTCTGTAGGTTGATTTGGGCACATCATTTAACCTCTCTCAGCCTAGGAGATATTTTCCTTTTCTCTTAAATGGCAGTAATGATTTTTACCCTTCACATCTATTTACAGAATTAATTCTTACATGTGGTTCACTACTGCACTTTAACCACCATCCTTTATCTAATTAGATACAACTAGTTATGAGTGCCCTATTTGGATTCAAAAATATTATAGAAATTAATCAGTATCCCAAGATCCTTGTGACTTCTAAGCTGCTCATCAGGCCGAGGCTAGATTGTGTTTTTGCCAAAGGTTGTTTACCTTCTCATTTTCCTGCATCCTTTCCTGTTTGTTTCAGGGTAGCAATATACCCAGCTCCAAGCAATGAATAATGATTGAGTTGATCCAGTCTTGATAATGCTATTACTCTTTACCAGAAACTAGATTTCCCATCTTCCCTTGCATAAAATCTGATTGGTGAAGAGTGAGGAAGCTTCTGAAAATGGGAAACCTGAGTCCTCCATGACCTCACCAAACAACTGAACCATCTTTCCATTGCTAACTCCAAACTTCTTGTTATTGAAAACTATAAACCTATATTTATCAAAGCCACTGTCTTTTTTTTTTGTACTTACAGCTAAAAGTATTCCAGCTTGAAATAGAGACTTAGAGTAGAGACTGTTCACCAGAGTTTCTATATTTTCTATTGATGTTATAACAAATCTCACAAATTTAATGGCTTAAACAACTGAAGCTTATTAGCTTACAGTTCCAGAAGTCTAAAATGGATCTCACTGAGCTAAAATCAAAGTGTTGACAGGGCTGTATTACTTTCTGGAGGCTCTAGAATGAAGGAGTATTTTATTGCCTTCTCTTGCTTTCAGAAGCAAACTGCATCCCTTGATTTGTGGCCCCCTCCTTCTGCCTTCAAAGCCAGAAACCTTACATCTTTCTGTGCCTTTCTTCTGTGGTCTCATCAGTCTCTGCTAGACTTTCATTTGCTGTTCTCATCCACTTTGAAGGGCTCTCATGATTACATTTGACCTATCTGGGTAATCCAGGATAATTTCCCCATTTCAAGACTGTCTCTGATTGTTCTGACTGTAACCTTAATTCCCCCTTTGACATGTAACCTAATATAATCTTAGACTCCAAAGATCAAGATATGGATATCTTAGGAATAAAGAGAAGCATTCTCCTAACTACCACAGTGCCTAAAATGATGCTGTAATCAAAACAACCACAGCAGCAGCAACAACAATGAACCTGCTTCCTGGTGTGGTAGTGTAGCAAAATGATCTGGTGTCTTGTTCTTGTCTCTGGCAGTAAATTAGGTCATCTGTTTTCTAGTTGAGTTGCATCTCCTTCATCTCTTAAAGAATAAAACCACCCTCCATCACAAATTTTCAATTTTCAATTTTTTTAAGTAGCAAATACTCTTTATTTAATTAAATTGATTTATTTACTTTGAGACAGATTCCTGCTCTGTTGCTCAAGCTAGCATGCAGTTGTGTGATCATATCTCATTGCAACCTCAAACTTTGCTCAAGCTAGCATGCAGTTGTGTGATCAAGCTAGCATGCAGTTGTGTGATCATATCTCATTGCAACCTCAAACTTAAGCACTTGAGAGATCCTCTTGCCTTACCCTCCAAAGTAACTGGGACTACGGGTATATGCAATCACAACTGGCTAATTTTTCTATTTTTTTGTAGAGACGGATCTCCTTATGTTGATCAGGCAAATCTCAAACTCCTGGCCTCAAGCAATTCTCCTGCCCTCAAGTGATCTTCCTGTCTTGGCCTCCCCCAAAGCTAGGATTACAGGCCTGAGACATTATGTCTACCTGCAAATCTCCTTTAACTAAAAAAGAAAAATACTAAGACTCTACAGCTGACATGATAGTGTGGTTTATATAAGAAGGGCCAGTTCTTCATTCTTTCCTGAATCCACATCCTTTGCCATTGTATGGGGTTGAATAGTGTCCTCCCCAAATTCATGCCTATTTGGAACCTCCAGCTATAACCTTGTTTGTAAATGGAGTGTGTAGGTGTATTTAGTTAAGATGAGGTCATCCTGGATTAGTGTGGACCCTAATCCAATGCCTGGTGTCCTTATAAGAAGAAAAAATGGGATGCAGACACATGGGAAGAAGAGCAGGTAATGAGGGGGCAGGGACTGGAGTGATGGGACTCATTTCAGCTGCCCAGTTTGTGGTGCTTGTTATGACTAGAAGACTAACACAGCCACAAAACTCCGGAGTGTCCTCCCCCTCTGAGCCTGGACTCGGCCATGTGATGTTCTTTGGTCAATTGGGTATTGCAGAGGCTTGAAAAAAGCACTTGTGTGGTTGGCCTTGACTTTGTTTTTGTGCCTTTTCTCTTGCTTAAAAACATGCTCAGGCTAGCCTATGGGAAGATAAGAAAATGAGAAGCAGGGCCAAGTTGCCTACCCCTCCTGCTTTGGGCTGTTCTAGATAAGTCAAGAACTATTCCTCTCTCAAGTGTGTGGGTGAGCCCAGCCAGATCAGCAGAACAACCTAGTCAAAAGTCAGCTGATTTCACACCTGTGAACAACAAGTGCATATTTGTCATGTGTGCCCTGGGTCTTTGTGAGCAATTGTTACTTAGCGTTATTGTGATGATAAGTCATTGATACAGAGAATAATGATAGGAATGAGGTGACCAGGACAACCGGACACCTCTGTGGAACCCAGATTGCAACCCCCTGCACTAGATGGGTTTTGAGCTCTCACCAGTTTTGACCTTTTTTCACTACCTGACATACTGTAATATAGTTTGTATGCTGTACTCTTTCAAAAATCATAGTTTTGTAAGTCCAGGTTTTGGAGCCAGACTTCTTAGACTAGAATCTTGACTCTACCATTTGCTAGTGACTATAAACTGTGTGTAAGTGATTTGCCCTCACTGAGCCTCAATTTGCTCATCTCTAAAATGGGAGAAAATAATACTAAGTTGCAGATCTATCGTGGGAATGAAAGAACTCAATTAGTTCTTAACCCAGCTCCTCTGTACCCACACCGCATAGCAAAGACTGAAGAGCTCATTGTCCCCTCAGCACAGGGACACATTGAAAGTGGCTTAAAAAATGTTCTTGCCACATCATAGAGATTCTGCAAAGATCCCTTTATTGACTGTGAAAGTTAAACATTTTATAACATATGTTAAATATGGACATATTTATGTGTTTACATACATGCACATACGTGTGTATGTACATTTACTTGTGTATACAGACATATACTTACCAACAATAAGGATATGACAATAACCCTGTAATAAATAATATTTCCCCAGTTTTAAATAAGGTAATAGAGCTTCGGAGATATACAGTGATTTGCTGTACCACACACTTAGGGAAAATCCAGCTTTGGCCAGGAGCTTTCTGCTATATATATGGTCTGCCTCTTGACTTTTAAATGAAAGGTTATCTTGCGGTGCTTCTCAGTGCATGTATTTGAAATAAAGCTAAAGATACGTTACCTTGGTTTTCTTGACCTGGAGAATTTTACTTGTTTAAGTCGGAGCAGTCAGGACTGCTGATAAAAAGTTGAGGAAGAGCGAGCTTCGGGAAGGTTGCCACTAGGCGGCAGTGGCGCGCACCCACAGCCAGGTTATCCGTGTTGTACACCAGCCCCTGGGCTGGATGGAGACAGCGGATAACCTTGTGTACCACCCAGTCTCTTATCAGCTCCGAATTACACGGAAAGAGCAAGGCTCTCGTGTTTTGATGCAGAATGTTAATAACTGAAGTGATGAGTAACCCGAGACCTGAAAGTGCCACCTTAGCCTCAAGCCCCAAGCACGAGGCCAGCTCCCTGGTACCAAGGCTGCTGCTGTTGCCTATAAACAACCAAGATGAACTGTTCTGGGCTGTCTGTGGATCACTGTCGTGCACTGGCTTGTGAATCCTTTTTATTTTGAAATAAAAGTGAACCATACAGAAAAAAATAAGTGTTTTCTCTCTTTGAGAAGGTGTCTCCCTGTTTCTCCTTTGTGCCTCTCTGTGAAAGCTTTCAGACCTGCCTTTCCTTGCCATCTTCCAGGAGCTGACGTCTGCACGTTTTGTACAGAAATATGCCTGTACGGGTCTTGTCAAATGCCTTCTCTCCCCCATCCTTACTCAAAGGTGTAGTTTCCCTGTAATAAGTTCGGAGGGGAGGCACGGTGTGCTGGCGGAACCCTTCCAGTCACTATTCAGCTGCTTTTGCTTCATATCTAAGGCAGCCCCTTCTGCCTATGCGGCCTCAGCAACAAAATTGTGGGGGAACATTTGGGATTGTTTAGTTTGGTGAGCTTAAGTTAATGTAACGCAGTGTTTCAGATTGTTATGTGAACAGTAGTTTCTTTGGGCATGTTTTGGCAAAAGGAATGATCACAAATGCATTTAGAAAATGCTATGCTGTCAGTAGTAGGTGGTTTGTGTTGTTCTTTCTGGACTTAAAATCGTGAATTTGTTTCTATGCAATGGCAGTCTTCAAGAAGGAGATACAGTATGAGGGATCACAGAATAACCCCCCAGCCCATCCTCACCTTTATCTTCTTCTCCAAACATTTAGTGGTCACTCCCAGGACACCAGGATTTCTCTTGAAAGTGGTGTCACAAAGGATGGCCCAACTTGTTATTTGTCATAGCCTTTTTCTATTGCTGCATAATAACCAACCCAAACTTAGTGGCATAAAAGGACAACCATTATACTCAAGGTTCTGTGGGTTAGGTATTTGGAAAGGGCACAGCAGGGGCACATTGTCTCTGTTTCATGATGTCTGCATGCTCAGCTGGACACTGAGTAAACTCGCTGGCAGGAATCATATTAAGCCTCTTTCACTCACATGTCTGGAGGGGTTGGAACCTCAGCTGGGGCTGCTGGCGGAACACCTTTGCATGGCAGCTCCATGTGGCTGCCGGGCATCTGTAGCTCCTGCGTAGTGTGGTGGGTGGTTCAAGAAAGAGCATCTGAGAGACCCAGACAGAAGTCGTATCACCTTTTATGATCTCCTCGTGGCAGTCACATGGTGAACTTCCATCTGTAGTCACAAGGCCACCCAGATTCAAGGGGAAAGAACATAAGTCTCATCTCTCAATGGGCAAATTGTCAATGTCATCTTGCAAGAAGTCCATGCGGGTGAAAGATGTGACAATTTTTGTAAAATATAATCTGGCATGCTTATCAACACTTTGTCTTCATTGATAAGCAACTGGAGGGTTGACTGGGATGTATACTTTATAATATCAAACATTGCCCTGTTTGTATTTATATCTTAAAGGATATAATATTATGGAATGTTAGTGCTAGAAGAAAGGCTATGTAGCCCCACTGTCCATAAAATATAAACTTTCATTTATGAAAGGAGGCTGTTCAATCATGCCCTGAGGATATCAAAATACATAAAGTTTTTAAACTTGTTTTTAAGGAGTTCACAGTCTGTCAGGGGAGGCTGATTTGTAAAGAAATAAATATAAATGTAGAGCTCGCACTCTGGAGTTAGGTGAAAAATGTTTCAAAGGCATGAGGAAGTATGAATTGGGATTTGAAGGATGAAAGTAGCTCAAGAGAGCACGGAGCAGGGGCTGACGTTCTACTCTGCAGAGACTTCCGTGAGAGTCCAGGTGGAGGGGAATGATGAGTAAGCACACTGTGTTTTAGGAAATCCAAGTGATTTATGAATAAAGTGCAAGATGGAGAGTAAAAAAAATGAACTGAAGAGGGCTTGTCTATCATCATACCGTGGGAGTTGAATTTTATCGGTATCCCATAGAAAGTCATGTAAGGATTTTGCACAGAGAAGTGACAGATTACATTTTGGTTTTACAAAGGTTCTCTGCCACAATGTGGAGTACAGACCACCTGCTAGGGTGGCCATAGTGGGAGAGGATGACTAGAAGGCAAAAGTCATGATTCAGTGGAGCAGTGATGAGCCCTTGAATTAGGAATTTGGTGGTAGAGAAGGAGTGGAGGGAAAGGATTTGAATGATATTTAAGATGATGGATGAATTAATGTACGTAAAGCACTCAGAATAAGGCCTGGGGTGTAGAAGCTCTCAAAACGTATAAGCTACTGCTGCGAACTGTTACTTGTCATGTTGTAGCAGTTGGGTTTTCTGAGTCCCTGGTTGTGGGGATAAGGAAAACAATGCTGAGATGATCCGTCTTCTTTCCCTCCCTCCCTCCCTCCCTCCCTCCCTCCCTCCCTTCCTTCCTTCCTTCCTTCCTTCCTGATTCCACAGTTCTGATTTGGCAACTAGGAGCAATTGGTATTACTTTGCATAGGAAAGGAGAAGCTGTTTTGGAGAGATCTAAAATGAGTTCAGTTTTGGACATGTGGATTTTTAGGGGTCTCTGTAATCCCACAGAAATAAATTTTAGTAGTTTATTGGAACGAGTTTAGTAGTTCATCGGGTCAGAGCACAGGAGAAATGGGCTTGACCTAAGGATTCAACAATAGTTACTGAATGCTAGTGACAGTTTTAAGAAAACACAGTTTACTAATCAAAGGTTTTAGAACATTTGCCTTATCCCCCTCATTCTTTTTATCATCCCTTCTTTGCTGTAGAGGCACTTCATTTCCCCACTATTCTTTTAAATGTATGCTTTTAATATACCTCCTAAAATATAATATTATTTAGACAGGACCTTGGCATAATTTTAACTTTAATGTACTTGAATGTGAAAAGTCATTAACTATTTTATAGCAATTACGTTGCTCTTTATAAAAGGTAAATAAAAGCCAAACTAGATTTTTTGTTTTATATTTTCATTTCTGGTTCTGATGACTTTGATTATATTGTTTTGATTTTAGAAAATTGTATTAAACTCACTAAACTTATTGCTTCGCTTGATCAATATAAAGTGTGCTTTGCTAAAGCAATTCTATCCTAATCAATTCAACATCACTGGACTGATGCTAGGGAACAGATGAGGTGGCAGCAAGCCTGAAAGCTTCCAAAATTCTCTTTTATCCAAAATGTCTGCAAGTCCCGTCACTGGGCCAGGCAGAAGAAAGAGAATTAATCTTTGCTTTGGGGGAATGTCATGAGGAAAAATTATGGGCAAATATATGACCTATATATTGCAACTCCTTTCATATCTATGGCAGATACCAGAGATGGTCTCCAAACCTGTTTTAAGCACAGCCCCAAGTAGCCACCAATAGATCGGTAGGTACATGTAATAGAAGCAACAATATATTTTATCAAAGGTAGTGTTTTCTTAAGGTTCTTATCAAAATCCTTAAAGGAATGTTTTATTTTAATATTTCTCCCAACTAACACATGAGTGAGAATTATTTTTAGGGTTGCTGCTATCACTGATACAGACAATTAGAAAACAATCCAGAGGACTCCTTGCCCTCTCCGTCAGCCTGTTCTATCTTATTACCTCTTCCAAATGCTTAGAGGAAGACAAAAGAAAATCAGGCAAATAAATTTGCCAGCAGATGAACCTGGAATGAACATTTAATCATAATAGTCTTCCCGAATCTTATAAGCTAGAAAAAAGACTAAACCTAACAAGATAAGATAAAACTTATTAGAAACATAAATGTAAAGTTCTGCCAGAACTTTTAATAAAATAATACTAGAAGCACAAGGTAGGGATGGGGAGGGAGACTTGCCAGATCTTTTGAAGGGGAAAGATGGTGGATGTCTTCATCTCACAGACTCATGTTGTTAAAGGCATTGTCAAGTGGGGGCTGCGTTGCCCAAAGTCGGTTCTAATTGGGCAGTGTCTATATCCAAATTTTGGAAAATGCTTAGTTCAATAAAATTCAATAGCTCTTTACTGCAGGACGTCACAGAACCCTAAATATAATAACATGCACTGCAACTCTGGGAAAGGAATGGCATTTTCTAAACTTAATTATAACCATTCTCCCTACAAAGAGAGTGAATGTCTCTCATAAAGAAATCTCTTAAAAATATTGATCTAGGTTTTTTTTATTGTATTTTATTTTTTGAGATGGAACCTCAATTTGTGGCCCTTGGTAGAGTGCTGTGGTATCACAGCTCACAGCAACTTCAAACTCCTGGGCTCAAGTGATTCTCTTGCCTCAGCCTCCCAAGTAGTGTAGAGTACAGTCACCTGCCACATTGACTGACTATTTTTAGAAATGAGGTCTGGTTCTTGTTTAGGCTGGTCTTGAGCCCGTGAGCTCAAGCAGTCACCCACCTCAGCCTCCTAGAGTGCTAGGATTATAGGCATGAGCCACTGTGCCTGACCTGAGCTGGGCATTTTCGTTGGCTCAAGTTTAATTTTGACTGATGCTATGGCAGATTGGTACGGAAGACCATGCGTGGTGCTCTCTCATCTCACCAAAAGTATAACATATAAACAAGGAAGATGATCTCACTATGTTTTATACTGACTCGGTCATTTATCTATCAGATACTTAATATGATGTTTACACTGTGCCAGGCATGTAACAACAGGGTCGTTCATTATCTCATTCTGTGAATGCGGAAACTGAAACAAGAATGGCTTCTCAACAGGACTAAAGTCAGACAGCTGGAGTGTGGCAGAATCCAAACCTCGGCAGTTAGAGAACTGCTTACCATGTTAAGGGCCACACTTAGCCACCCTAGTGAAACTGAAGTGGTGACAGTGTCACACATGGTGAATCAGAAGATGCTGAACAGAGAATAAAGACGTGCCGATGGCAAAATACATCTGTGGTTAACCTTAAATTTAACATCAAGTTGTCAGGGGGAATAATTTTAAATATTTCTAAGAGAACAACTGATTCTCATGGTGTGTAATAGAACCCTAGAAATATTGCTGGGGTGTGAAGAAAAAGGAACAGCAGCTTCGGAGAGGCGTGCTAGTGTGACTGTAATGTACAGACCCCCAGGAATCCTTAGCATATTAACCAACAGTGAGCATTTGGCCTTCCAGACAACCTTGTGCAGAGAAGCAAAGTCAGCTTGAATTCTGTTTCTTTTAGAGGAGGAGGACGGGCTGTGTGTGCCTCACCGGGTTTGTTCTCTAACTGACAGTATCTCAGAGAAGTTTCAAAGTGTGTGTGCTTTTGGACTCTGTAAATCATTCTAAGAATTTCAGATAGTTACAAGGATATCCAAGAATATTCAGTGTATTTTTGGTGGTAAAACCATTGAGGAAAAAAAGCCATGGTTGAACATTTGATTTTACAAATGGTAGTTCAATGATACAGAAACATATTTTGCAGCCACCACCAATGACATCGTAGAAGTATGGATGTGATGGATGTTTGTGTCAAATTACGACAAATGTGAGGTTACAAACAGTATGCACATTTGGTCCTATTTTCTTACAGATATTATTATATATATCATATGCCACATATAAGGATAAATGTAGATAATATTTTATATAGGAAGACATATTAAATTCCAAATTTTCTCTGAAGAGGTAACATCCAGTAGAATTCCTATGATTATGGAAGTATTCTATCCTTTGTTGCCTGATACAGTAGCCACTAGCCACATATGGCTATTAACTCCTTAAGGTTTGACTAGTATAATTGAGGACTAGATTTTTAATTTAACTTAATTACAATAAATTTAAGTTTAAATAGAGATATGGAGCAAATAGGTACGTATTGGATTGCACAATTCTTAAGGATAAATAAATATAATAATATTCTTTTGTGCATGTGTATCTTCTAACTATTCTGAAATGTAATAACTTTTTAAAGATAAAAATTCCACTGTCTGGCTCAGTGCCTGTAGCTCAAGAGTCTAAGGCGCCAGCCACATACACCAGAGCTGACAGGTTAGAATCTAGCCTGGGCCTGCCAAACAACAATGCCAACTACAACCAAAAGAAAAAAATAGCTGGGCATTGTGGCGGTGCCTGTAGTCCCTGCCACATGGGAGGCTGAGGCAAGAGAATTGCTTAAGCCCAGAAGGTGGAGGTTGCTGTGAGCTGTGACGCCACAACACTCTACCAAGGGCAACAGTTTGAGGCTCTGTCTCAAAAAAAAAAAAAAATTCCACTGTCTACCAAAATGAATTCTCAATCTGATGAGGATAGAAAGAGAAAGGATGTATGTGGCAAGAGGGATAAGTTAGGAAATGCTAGGGGGATATTTGAGGGTATGCCAATAAATAATAGCCTTATCTCCCTTCTGAGTTTGGAACCAATGAAAAATGAGGGAAAAATTAAGCCAATGGAGGTAAAATAGTATAGATAAACTGATATTGAAAGATGTCAGTGGCTTATATCTATGTGCTAGTGGGCATACCCTGCCTGTGAAGTGAAACTTACCACCCAGTCACAGGTAGTGCAGGGCTCTGCAGCCCCACGGTAGTGACGGCCATGGCTCCTGCATGGCCGAGGGAGTGAAGATACATATTCTCTACATGTGGGCCTTCTCCAGAGAAGAGAGTAGACGAGGGGCAGGACCAGAAATGTGCAAACAGGGAACTCATTCTTCTTCTCTAGTGCACAGGCAATGGGACAGAAGGAGTGTAGCGGTGTCATGCTAGCAGATCCCCCAACACAGGAAATGAAATCCAGAGTGGGAAGAACTTCCTCAACCATTCCCTCATTTCTTGATATTCTTAGTTCCTCATTTTCTTCATTCAGGTTCCAGACCTGGGCTTTCTGGTCAGGACCCTAGGATGAAGACCTGTTGAGAGCATGATTTCCCAACTCCTGTCTTCATGCCTCTTGCTCTGTTTTAGAATGGTTGGTGATGGATGATGGATGATGTACACTTTAATTTGGTCACCAAAGCACAAAGGTGGGCAACTTTCTTTTATGGAAAGGAAAAGAGAAGGTTAGATCTCTTTTGAGTTACTCTGAAGTTTAATTTTGTTTAAAAGTGGGGTTGGCCAGACATTTTCTATAAAGGACCAGATGATAAAGATTTTAGGATGTGTGTAAAACCTCAACTCTGTTATTGTACCACAAAACATCTGTATACAATAGATAAACATATGAACATGAATATGTTTTTCTTCTTCTGTTTTTGTTTTTTTGTTTTTTTTGAAAAGACTAGTCTCTTTTATTTGTATAATCAAAAACAACCAAAAACAACAATTTCTTGCAGTTTTTGGCTAGGGCTGGGTTTAAACCTGTCACCTTTGGTAAACGGGGCTGACGCCCTACTCACTGAGCCACAGGTACTGCCCTAAAGCACAGCAATTTCAACATGGCATTTGGAACTTGATGTGTTCTATTTTTTTTTTTGTAGAGACAGAGTCTCACTCTATCACCCTTGGTAGAGTGCTGAGGCATCACACAGCTCACAGCAACCTTCAACTCTTGGGCTTAGGCGATTCTCTTGCCTTAGCCTCCCAAGTAGCTGGGAGTACAGGCGCCTGCCACAATGCCTGGCTATTTTTTTTGTTGTTGCAGTTTGGCCAGGGCCAGGTTTTTTTTTTTTATTGAATCATAGCTGTGTACATTAGTTCAATCATGGGGTACAGTGTGCGGGCTTCACATCAGGGCCAGGTTTGAACCCGCCACCCTCGGTACATGGGGTAGTGCCCTACCCACTGAGCCACAGGTGCCGCCCATTGATGTGTTCTATTTAATGAATAAAAGATAATAGTATTTCTCAAAGAAGATAGTGTCTATTGAGATAAGGCCATTTCCAACTTTTTTAAAATAGGCATCACTCTAAGAGCCATTTCCACCTTCCAAATAAATAGCACCATTGGTTTCAGTGAACTCAGCTAATGGTACCTAGGGCCATGTTGGTATATTCTAAATTATGTTGATCTGATCTACCTTTACCACCTCAAAAAAATGTCCCAACACTTCTCAGTTTATGAAGGGACTGCCTAATAATCTAAATAAATTCTGTATGACTGTGTTCTGATAAAACTTTATTTATAGAAACAGACAGCAAGCCAGATTAGGTGTCTGTGCTATAGTTTGTCAACTAGGACATCAGGAATGGGTGTGTAATGGAATGGAAAGAGACAGTCACCCAGTTTGCAATCCTGGGTCTCCCAGTTTGGTTTAACTCAATACACATTTACTATAGGAATGGAAAGACTGCAGCCCATGCTGGCACTTTCCCCTTCCTTACCTGCCAGCAGACACCTCTGCTCAGTCATAGCATCTCTTCCCATGCACAGCAGGTGCCCTCTTGGAATCCTTCTTAATGTGATAGTGCAGGCAATCTGAGGATTAGAGTTGTCATAAGATGTAAAATTAATGTATCACCCCTGAAAACACGATATGCCAGTTACTGGACAGGTGATTAGCATATTAAGAGTAGTTACACTTGATACTTATCCTTAGGGGCTTATAAACCAATGCTGTTTTCCTAGGTCAAATCGTTTAACTCCTCTGAAACCTGTAAAATGGGAATGTGGGGTCTTATCCCATCTTTGACACTGGATGGTGTGACCAATGAGGTACTGTGGGCGGAGACATTCTATAAATGGCAAAACACTGGGTAAACCTGTATTTACATACTTTCTATACAAGTTTAACTCAGTGGAAGCACTAAACAAATATATAGTACGCCCAATTTTGTTTTTAAAAAATTGAACCGTTTCCAGAATGAGGATAAAACCCTTCTAAACTTTCAAAGTTTGCACGCAACCATTCAGCTCCTGGGACATGAGAAAATTACCTACCCATAAAAATGACTTTATTTTGAGAAAGTAGGCCAAACATTTCACTGCTACTCTACTGATGTGAGAACTGTGTTGGCTAAGGTGTCCTGTGTTCTCAAGCCTTACAGATGCCAGGTGTCAAATCCTTCTGAAATAGTTCCTTAAGGACAGAGCTCTGAATGCGGTAATAGTAGAAAGCGTTTTTTAGTGGAGACAGCAGTGGGTGGGAGCCTTCAGGGGAAGCTCTTTGAGGTATCTCAGGAGACTATAATTTTTTGGTTTTAAATAACAGAAGCCAACTTGGTCTTACCCAAGAAAAGACAGAAAATTTATTTTAAAGAGGGCAGCGCCTGTGGATCAAAGGAGTAGGATGCCGGCCCCATATACTGGAGAAGGCGGGTTCAAACCCAGCCCTAGCCAAAAACTGCAAAAAAAAAAAAAAAAATTTTTTTTTAAAGAAATAAGATTGGCTCTTGTAACGCAAAGGCAAAAATGGTACCAATTCACAGGAAGTGCCTGGAAGCAGAAATGTGGAAAGCCGGGAAGCCTCTCTGAGTGTGACTTCATTCTTTCTGTGTGCAATGGTTTCATGCCTTGCTTACTCTCTCTTTATACAGGGCGGTTCTCTCTGTGTACCCAGTCTATCATGGGGCAAATGGTCATATTTCACCTTCCAAATTTTTATGCTGATGGCCTCAACTTGACTCATGGTTTCAATTCCAAATGTCCAGAGATGAAACTGTATGCATTGTATGCGTCAGATACCTACTTTAGTTCAATCAAATGTAGTCAGTAGTGCAAAGAAATGCCAAAAATACGTTTCATTTCCGTGAGTTAGAGGGAGTGGCATTTCCTGGAGAAAATGGGTGGGGTAATCGGCTTACCTAGAAAACAGACACTCCAAAAGATGTCCACCACAGGGTTCCAGTGAAAAGCTGTCAATCCTGCTAATATTTTATGGCTATAGTATTTGGGTATAAGGCTTGGGTTAGGGGATCAACCTGGTCCTGGCCATGTCACCTCCAAAAGTTTCATCGAGGAGATATTGATCTTTTTCATCACCTTCATCCTGGCCTTGTGCTTTATAATCTGTGTCCTCCCCCGTGTGGATCAGTCAGGTCCATATGTGGGAACAACGACTTATGAATGTTCTGTCAAGTATCAATGAATCAATGATGATACAATATTTTGTTAAAAAGTGTGTATTCCAATTTTTCTCTCCAGAGCTAATAAAAATCTTCCCATTGTAGTGAGTTCTTCCAGAATTGTGCCTTCTGTGAATTCTTGTCCTTCCACAAGGACATCAAAACCCTCTGGAATGAAAGGGAGTATTTGTTCTTCTCTAATCAGTCCTCTCCCCTGTCACTCGCCCACCACTGGGCTGGGCAACCGGGGTCTGCCCTACAGATACTCGCCAAAGTGCCTTCTCTGATAGGAGGCCAAGAGGATGGAATCATGAAAAAAAATGTGTGTGGTTGGGAGAGAATCTTTTAATATAAAATTTGGCGGGGAACTTAGCTTCTAAACTTCCATGGCAGATCAATAATGACCCTCCTGACGCATGTCCACATCCTTTTCTGGAACCTCTGAAAGTTACCACATATGGCAAAATAGAATTTTCAGATGTGATTACGTTAAGGATCTTGAGCTGGGGAGATTATTCTGAGTTTTCCAGATGGGCTAAATGAAATAATCATATGCTTCTTATGAGAGGAACGCAGGAAGGGTCAGAAGATGGCAGGGTGATTAACAGAAGAAGAGGTTGGAGTGAGGAAAGAGGCATGCAGGTGGCCACTAGAAGCTGAAAAACAGGAGGAAGCAGATTCTCCCCTCAGAGCCTCCAGAAGGGACAGCTCTGCTGACACCTTCACTTTAACCTGCAGAAACTGATGTAACTGGAAATCGCAGACTGAGAGTCACAGGCCAAATTCAATTGGCACGTCTGTTTCGTTGGCCAGCATGGTATTTTGAGAAAGGAAAATAAAAGGAGCCAACCTCTAAAAATTTGTGTATTTCCCATAAAAATCTAGACTTCTAGATTCTCTGAGAGAAAAACAAAAACAAAACAACTAAGTCCCCACTCCAGAAATAGAAATGCAGGGCGTGGCATTGCTGGGCATGGCATCCGAGTGGTAGCTCTTCCCAGAGGCAGGATTTGTGCCAGTTCACTGTATTCTCCCCTCCCCCCTATTGTATTTCTAACTATTCTGAATTATCATGATTGGACTTTATTCTTTCTTAGTAGAGAAATATTCCTCCCTACCCACCTATGTAGAGAGGTTGAGAGGGCTGTGTATTTTAAGAAAAAAAAAAAAAAGAGTTGTAATAAATACCCAGTACCGATGTCAGAAGTTAAAAAGAGCTGGTTGTGGCATATATGGGAACTTTCTGCAACCCTTCTGTAAATCTTCAACTATTTAAAAATTTTTAAAAGTTTATTAAGAAATGAAATGGAGCAGATTTCTTGATTAAAGCGGAGACTATTATCTATGCAAAGTTGAAAGAGGAGTCCTTTGTCTGTTTCTCTCATTGTTTTACTCCCCCTAAGCATGAATTTGTGTTCTCCAGACATTATCATGTTACAGATAAAGATTCTGGAGCCCAGAAAGGTTAAGTAGCTTGCCAGAGAGCTACACTCAGGAATGATCTGTGACCAGAGTCCCGACTTGCTTAGTGACATTCAGCCAGTGCTCTCTTTTCTTTCTTGCTGTCCTGGGACCTAATAGAAATGGTGCTAGAGGAATAATAAGATTAATATTCCAGGATGTGGTGGGAAGCCCAGTCACCTTTCTAGAGTCCTCTATCAGAAGGGAGAAGGAGTACAATGTTCAGAGCGGCCTGCTTGCTTGAGTTTCATTTTTTTTTTTTTAAAGTTAACTCATTTATATTTCATGTCTGGTATGCAGGGAAAACATTTGACATTTGTCTAAATACCAAACGTACTTTGGATTTCATCACTCATGTATTAGCAAAGTCCTGCTACGTATCAGAACATTTCCTCTGAAAGCAGGAGGCCCGAGGTTTGGGAAGTCAGGAGCAAGGCCTCACAAGTACTACAGAGGGACTGTCCCAGGCTCGGCCCCCGATGATGCTGCTGGGTGAAAGCTGAGGCAGGCAGGCATTCTGTGTGGGCCGCTGGGCCGCTCCCGCTGGGTGGTGGGGATTAAGGGATCAAGTGGATTTGAGAGGTTATGGCTGCTTCCAGAGCATTGTGTGTTTATAGCCTTGGGTGTAAAGAGCCGGTGTGGCTGGCTTAGAGCTGGCCTGAAGGTCAAAGTCAGGCTGTTGGAAGACTAAACAGGCTCAGAAAAGGCATAGTGGTTGGCCTTCCTCTGGCCTTTCTCTGCAAGGCCATTTCCATGCTAACAGCTTTGTCTGGGTACTTGAAGTGGTGAACTTAACTAAGGAGTGCATACAGCTTTGCTAACTTTTCCTGCAGCTGAGAACTGGAGGTCTGAGGGCTGGAAAGGGAAGGTGAAAGTCATAAGGCTGAGAGCTGGCATCTGACTGAGTCTTTCCTGTGTGCTGGTGGAATTTATGCACTAAATCTGGAATCCCAGTGTTCCTCTGTTGTAAGAATATACTTTAGTCTGTTTGACTTGTTGTGTCATTCCTTGGGCACCTCTGAGTGGTAGATTCGTGACCCCTGACAGCATTGTTTTATAGATGAGGAGTCTGAGGCCCAGAGGGATAAAATAACTCAGGATCTTTACAGAGCTAGTCAGGAAGGAGTTGTGAATGGATCCCTAGCCTTCTTCCAGCCCAGTATTCTTTTTTTTCCTATTGCTGAGGGGAGTGATGGCAATAAAGAAGGAATAATAAAGTTAATATTCTGGAATTCATGCTGATGTCGGCAGTATAGTTCACTGGCCATAGGCAGAGACTCTAAAGCTGCTTGCTTGGGTTTAAATCTCAGCTCCATCACTTAATAGCTGAAAGACATATGCAAATTATTTAACCTCTCTAAACCTGTTTCTTCTACAAAATGAAGATAGGACTGCATGAGGATTAAATACCCACTTCAAAGAGCTATATAAGGATTAAATGAGTGAATAAATCAATAGCACCTTGCTCATAATAGTCACTATATAAATCTTAACTCTTATTGTGAGATAGTCATAAATATTTTCTTTATTTTTCTATGTCTTAGAGTGCACAAACAGAAAGTGTACACAGCTTTCCCAATAGCACACAAGAGGGAGTCAGCCTGGGATTTGGATTCACATCTCTGCTTTAAATCATCTACACTGTTCCCTATTAGCCGCTAGGATTTTCTTAGGCCAATATTCCTTGGCCACCTGTCTGGATGGCTCCTGGTATGAAGACAAAGATTCTGTATTCATATCGAAAGATACTGGTATTTCCGTAGGTCTTAGATCTTTTACCTCCTTCTATTAAGACCTCACTTTGAATACTTCCTTTCTGTTTGTTTTCTAGGTGAACAGGAATTGAAGGAATAAACGATATAAAATATGAATTCAGGAAGCTGACTGAATTACATTGCCAACCAGTAATACTGAGTGCAAAAAAAGAATGCCTAGGTTTAAAATGGGTGAAATAAGGCCAGGCACAGTAGCTCACCCATGTAAATGTAGCACTCTGGGAGGCCAAGCAGGGTGAATTGCCTGAGCTCATGGGTTCGAGACCAGCTTAAGCAAGAGCAAGACCCTATCTCTAAAAATAGCTGGGCATTGTGGTGGTGGGCACCTGTAGTCCCAGCTCCTCAGGAGGCTGAGGTAAAAGAATCACTTGAGCCCAAGGGTTTGAGGTTTCTGTGAACTCTGATACCACGGTACTCTACCGACAGTGACAACATGAGCCTGTGTCTCTAAATAAATAAATAAATAAATAAATAAATAAATAAAATGGGTGAAATGCTAATGCCATAGTGGTTTCAAACTTCACTACATAAAAATAATTGAAATTTATGTAAAACGAAGTGGTGTTTGACCAGAGGTTCAACATGGAAGCCAACAGTGCCTCATGCAAGCATTTAGACATAGTCACCAGGACCTACCACGTGTCAGCTGTGGGGCTGGGTTCTTAGGGCACAATGATAGGATGTGCTCTGCTTTCAAAGCTCTCCTTTTCCAATCTACTGTATGCAGTTATTCACTGTCTTGAGTCTGTGTCCACCAGCCCTTTCCTTAGCCTGTTTAGACTTTCAACAGCCTGACTTTGACCTCCAGGCCAGCTCTGAGCCCACCATGCCACCGACTCTTTAGACCCAAGGTTATAAATAGCATGGAAACAGCCATAACTTCTCAAATCCATATTCTACATAAGCCCTTAACACAAAAACGGATATTCATTAGGATTGTGGAACAGCTTAGCTAGAAACCTGTTTATTCAATGAACAGTTCAATGAATTATTAGTGTTTAGGACACAAGTGAAGAAAATAGTTACTCTCCTTACTGGAATGGTGCTCCAGGAAAGAGATGAATCTTGTTTTGGATACTTCAAGAAGATAAAACTAGATGGGAGATTCAGGGGAAAGATTCTTAGTTTAGTTCGAATCAGTTTAATTCAATTCTCCCTCTAAAGGTATCTAATTGCCAAGGATTTACCCAGAAGTGAATGAAGCAGACCAAAGCATTGTGTCCACAGATCCACTACTTTGGTATTATTTTGATCACCAGATCTATAGCCTAGAGTTGGCATAAAAATGTTGTAGAGAATACTGCTGTTTGAAGTATTTTGGTTACACATAGGCATAGTCAAGTGAGCTAGTTTGGTTAGCGAAGTGTCATCGTGGTGTTGGGGGACATCCACAGAGGGGTTAAAAATAAGGTGTGCAGGATTCTAATTCTGATCTTATCACACACAGCCTGTGTGATCTCAGGTCTCGGTATCAGCATCCAGTAAATGGCAAACATCGGACTGATGGCCTTTGGCCCTCTCTCCACTCCATGATTCTATCTGTTCTAACTTTTCTTTTGTCCTTATATCTTCAGATACCTCCCAAATATAATTACCTCTCTTCTCGAAGGACAGGGCAGATGATTCTGAGCAGAGGCCTACTGATATAATATATACTCAGTCTGAGAATTTCAAATTGGATAGGAAAAATGTCATTTGGAAAGAATAATCCTTGATATCCTGCGTGCTGGAAAATATATTCGCTTCAGTGCTTAACTAGATTTTCAAAGGTTATATCGAAGATTTCCCATTGAGTCTGAGCTGCAGGCAAAGAAGATATGCTAAGGGCTTTCTGAGAATAAATCAAGTTTAATGTACACTGGGGGGTGGGAAGCAAAAGGCATAAAAATAGGAAGTGATGACTTCAAGAAATGGCAGCAAGTTTCATGGAAGGCGTTTCTGGTAGTTGTATTTTAGAAAAAAACAATAATGAGAACATTAAAATCCAGAAAAATTCATAGTGATAGTTCCAAATAAATAATGGGAAGAGGTAACATTTACAGAAGAGTTTAAAAATAATGTTCCCACCAGTATTGGGAAAATACACATGTAATTATCATGTGAAAGAGTGTGGGAAAATCTAAAGTTGTGCCTTTGGCAAATCACAATTTTTGATCTTTAAGTCTGCTTCAAAGTAGACACTAAAAATAGTCAACATTTTATAAAATCAATTTAAATCCCGATGTATTTGTAGTGTGTACATTTTTCAAAGAAATCATGGGTTTGAGAGAGCTCTTTGTTAAGTAATACAGCAGATGTAGAGACAGGTTGGAAGATACAGATATTCTCCTTAGAGTTCCAACTCTTTTTTAAGAGACCAAGTTCACTGAAAAGTTAATTGCAAGTAAATTAAATGTAGCCTATTAAGTTTCCTGGAGTGTTGTCACATGGGCTAAAAGGTTCCCATCCCACCAATGGTGGGAGACTCTGGTCCAGACGGCAGAGTGACAGGTGATATATCTTACTGCCTGGGAGGGAGTTTTGCAAGAGACTAGAAGTTCTTAATCACATTTATTTAAATGGTGAAATATGTAAGGGCTAACAATGCAGGAAAAGATATGCATTGGTTTTGCAATTGAATTTCCACAGACCTAAATTAACATCTCTCACCTGGATTCTTCATTCAGATCTGAAATAGAAATTGTTAAGATTTGGTATTTTAGGTTATCAATCTCAAATGGTTGCCCTGCTTCCCAGCTCATCACCTTTGTTTACCCAGGCACCCACCCTCACAGGCCAGCAACTTCTCTGCCAGAAAAACACAAATACGGTGGAACTGACACCACTGTCTCCACGGATCGTCAGTAAAGCTAGTGGCTTTCAGTCACCCTTCCTTCCTGGCTGTCCCCTCAAAAATTGAACAATGAAATATAGAGCTCCAGAGAGCTAATGAAATACTGACTGTGCTCTTGTGGCCATCAAATCCAACAGGAGTTTGTGTTCGCCTAGTTCTCTAACCCAATCACCTTGAGAACTTTTTCTGCTAAGCGTAGGTTTCTCTCTATAACCAAGGGGCTGCTCTAGAGCACAGTCCCCAACATTTTTGGCACTAGGGACTTGTTTATTCACGGATGAAGGTGGGGAGTGGGAGGTGGTTTGGGATGATCCGAACGCATTACATCTCTACCTCGGATCATCAAGTGTTAGAGTCTCATAAGGAGCATGCAACCTAGGTCCCTTGCACCTGCAGTTTACGGTGGAGTTCATGCTCCCATGAGAATCTAATGCTGCCGCTTGTCTGACAGGAGACAGAGTGGCAAGGTCCTGCCCAGCACTCTCAAATCCTGGAGTCCCCACCCTCTGCCAGTAGAGCAGGGATAGTGGGGTCTGCTGACCCTCTGGCCCAATGGTTTACACCCTGGGTACAATGCATGCACCCAGACTTTGTGGATATCTTTGTCTTTTAGAACAAGGGTAGGTGGCCCAAAATGTCCATTGTTCTTTATTTTTTTTTCACTTCACTGAAGCAGCAGTAGTTGGGCTCCAGGCCTTGCATGGTGCAGTCAGTGCTACCACTGTCACACTTGCCATAGTGACATTTGGTGGCCCCTGGGCACGTACACAGGAAGTCTGCTTGGTGAGCGTAACTGGGCAGTTTCTCCATCTCGAATACCAGCTCCTCAAGGGTATCCACTTTCTGGATTTTGAGTCTGGTTGGGTCCTTATATACCAGATCCCGAGGAGTTTAGGAAGGAGAGAGGTTACTATAGTCTGGAAGTTTCTGCTTCACTTAGTCAAATTGAGACAAAGATACAAATACAGCTTGCTCTAGTATTTGTTCTCTGAAGGCTAGCTTCTGGGGTCCTTAAACATAGGAAAGTTGACCTCATAAAGGAACTATATGTTTTACTACTTTTTTGAACTATACTTGGAATGTCATAGAAAATAAAACTGTCACTTTATACCACACCATGATGCTACCCATATATTTAATATTTCTAAAACAATATAAAAACTTTGGATTTTTATGGCATAAAAGGATATAAAGATAAAGGAATAAGAAAAAATAGGACCTTTAGAATTTTAAGATTTTTTTTTCACTTAATAGGCTGAAGCTTTATTATGATAGGTAAAAAGGTGTAACACTTGGAGTTATTTGCTCAGAAATATATTTCTAAAAATTCTTTTCCATGTTCATTTAAAAGAAGAATAAGAGTCATACACTTTATTGATATTTTGCTTACAATACTTGGGAAGTCTCAGATCAGATTTAGGATATTCTATTGCCTTTTAAGCTTCTTCCTTGCCTCTGCTTTAAATTCTGCTTTTGTGGGGTTCCTAATCCAAAAGTATATGGCCCAGTTTCAGTACCAGAACATTGAATCGAGGCCAGAGTGTTTCACTCTTTTCGTATCTGAAGAGAAAAATAATTGTCAAAGAAGTTGCTGGTTAATTCATTTCCTTATCTGGGCATTGAGTCCCACCAAAAGTAAACTATGCAGTAGGATGAGTTTTATCAATTGAACTCAATTAATATCAAATAAAATTAAGATGTAGCCATTTTCAATTACAGTTTATAGAGCTCCTGCACGATCAGCGAGATGCTATAGAAAAATGGCAAAGAGAACATGTCCCAGTTTAACTGATCTATTGTGGGATGCAGACAAATTATTTAATGCCTCCATACCTTGGTGTTTCATAAAGAGGGTTTGCTGATTTGTTTTGGTTCCAGCAGTCTATAGGAATTGATCGTTCTCAGGCTGCTTGTAGGAATTTGCACTCAGGCAAGCCGACAGAATGAATTTTATAATTGGCTGCTTCCATTTGTATTTGGCTTTGAAATGTATTTTTTGTTATCCCTTTTGCAGAGGTATGCCTTTTATTATTGCAATTGGCTTTTTGACAACATTGACAATTTTCCATGATTAGGTATGGATATGTGCCCATGTCGGTATTTATCCCTCAGTAGCCAAAGCTAGCATAGAAATGCTCTTTTGAAATGCAGAATTGGCACATTACTGAGTCATTCAGTTACATCAATCTGGGCTGTCCCAAATTTGTTTTACCCAAATCAAACCCAAACCCCAAACATGTGAATGATATCATGGTAATTAACCTCAATTGAGAGACAGACCGTGTTGTCTCAGGGACTCCTGGCTGTTATTTGGGAGAGACAAAATATTGAGAAAGTGGGACTTAATGTCACGTTGTGCAGACCCTCAGCACCTGCACATCCAGCACAGTTCCCACCTGGGCGTAGCAACAGCCCGCACACCAAGCCGTGCTGATGCTCACGTACAACTGGCTCTCCTTTTTCTCCACTGTGGTGGCGATGTTCATCATTTCACAGTTTTTGCTGCAGATTGCTTCTCAGCAACAGTAAAGGAAACAAAACTTCCTCATGGGCTGGGAAGCAAAAAATTAGAAATCCAAAGCATTGTAACTATTATCGATGTTGGCAGAGTCTAATCAACCTGAAATTGAATTGCTCCTCAAATTCCACAATTGCATTGAACTCTAGCAAATGCTTTTTGGCAAAAGAGAAACACATCACACTTCATAAATTCTCATATAATTCTTTAGGTGGAGAGACAGGCATATACACTGTGTATATTTAAGGATTAAAATGTCACAGGGGATTACCTTAAAATGAAGGCGATTAGTATGGAGCAAGGCAAATGTTGTTGTAAATGACCCCTTTATTCTCAGTTTTAATGACCATTTTTATTTTACTAAAAGTAAATTTTATACAGGAGAATTGTTTTGTTTTATTAATAGACATGTAACTTTGTTCATATTTTATTACTAGAAGAATATTTTAAAGGTCACATTAATTGGCTCACAAAATCAGTTACTTGCTATTCCTACTTGTGATATGTACATACATTTTATTTAAGAAAGAAAATTGGCATGCCTGGTTCCCCTATAAAACAGTGGTGAAAAACTCTTCACTGAGAGTCTCAATTTGTTTTTTTAGATCCTGTAAATTAGCAATTTAAAAAATGATCATTTCCTTTGATAACTATAAAAGCAGAGAGGCCTGTAGTCTGCTGGCTTGGGCTTAGAAATGCTTGTTTTAAGTTCACCATGTACACAAAATCACATGTACCTGACATCCAATGAATTTGTTGGGTATTAAGATGTACCAGGCCTTACCGGTTGCTTAACTTGAGCAAGTATTTAAACAGATAAAGTGATCAAACCTTGTTAGAACTACCCAAACACATTATATTAAGGAAAACAATGCTCAAAGGGATAATCTTTCAGAATTCAATTCATTGTAATTGTATATTCGCTCCTTTACCTTATCAGTTTAAACAAGACTGTAGTTCTTTTCGTTAGTGTCTTTAATTTGGTGAACACAGAATCCCTTCCAAGTATTGCTTTTGGTCATGTTGAGGACGGTGGGTCAAAAAGATGAATAATGATTTCCCAAAAGAGCAGACTGAAATTTCATAATGTGGCTTCATTTACGTGACCATCACTGGTCTTATCACTTTCATTCCTTAGGATCCTATTTCCACTGGGTTACCTCATCCCAATTCCACTTTAACAACAGATCACTACCCTATTTTTAATCTCCTAAATGTGCTATTGATCTATTCTTTCTCATATCCACTAAGGAGCCAAAACCTTCTAAGAGTGCTGCTGACATCCCAGCTCACAGCAACCTCCAACTTCTGGGCTCCAATGAGCCTCCGGCTTCCACCTCCCAAGTAGCTGGGACCACAGGCATCTGCCACAACACCTGGCCAGTTTTTTTGGTTGTAGCCATCATTATTGTTTGATGGGCCTTGGCTGGATTCGAACCTGTCAGCTCAGGTGTATGTAGCTGGTCTCTTAGCTGCTTGAGCCACAGGCGCCGAGCCAGCATATACTATTCTTAAAGCTTCAGGAGCTCACGTTAGGTGTGGTTCTATCTGTAATTCTAACTGAAGCAGAAGCCATGTGTAGGAGAGCCTTGATCATTCCCTCCTCTCAGACTTGGTCCCTACTACTCTTATTGTATTATAGTAGGTTGTTTCCCTGTCTGTCTCTGTGGTGGGTTATGACACACTCTGTCTTTCTGAAGACAGAGGTAATACTTAACTCATGCATATTTTTGGCACATAACGAAGGCCACACCTATTAGACATATTATTAATTTTGATTAATAAACGAAAGTGAAACTACAAGTATTTTGTAAGCCATTAGAAATGGACATATGTGGGCAAAAAAATATATCTAAAGCTTGAGAATGAATATACTATATTTCATATGGTTTCTATTGATCAAATACTACACATATGTTCTGAAAAGATAGATAGCTCCTTCCAGTTTCTCTAAGTAGTGTCAAACATTGTTATAAAATTAGAGCATTAGATCTACTTTATTACTAAATATAATTTTCTAATTATATTTGGTCAATTATATTGTGTCTAATCTTCTTTTTCTAACTTAAGGTGGAAGCTTTTATAGTTTATTTTACATTTATTTTATTTTATAATGTAACCATGTAAAGCTACAAATTTCCCTCAAAATGTTGCTTTAGATGCATTCTAAGATCTTAATTTGTGTTGAGTTATTATCAATCCATAAAAATATTTTCTAATTTTCTCTTATGTTCTGTTTTTTGACCCATAGGTCATTGGAAAGTATGTTGCTTAATTTCCAAATTTTAAGGTATTTTCAAGATTTTTTTATTATTGAGGTAATTGTTTCATTCCATTGTGTTTAGAAAACGTACTTTATATAATTAGTATCAATGTAAAAATTTGAGAAATATTTTATAGCCCTGCCTATGGATTACCTTGTTGAAAATTTATATATACTTGTAAAGAATGTGCATTTTGCTTTCAGGGGCTAAGATTTTCTATAGATATCAATTAAGTTAAATTGCTTGATAGTGATTCTTTGGCTCTTTTATGCATTTTCTCATTTTCTGTCTGTTTTTCCTATTGATTACTGTAAAAGAAATGTAGACATTTCAGATGTGATCATGGATTTATCTGTTTCTTCTTTCAGTTTATATTGGTTTTTGCTTCATGCATTTTGAAGCTCTGTTATTGAGTACATGCACATTTTGAGTGAAGGGTCTGAATTAATGGATCATTTTGTTAATTTGAAATAGTTCTCTTTATGCACGGTAATTTTCTTTCCTCTGAGCTCTACTTTATCTGATGTTAATATAAACTTTAATTTTCTTTTTTTTTTTTCAGTTTTTGGCTGGGGCCGAGTTTGAACTCGCCACCTCTGGTATAAGGGGCCAGCACCCTACTCACTGAGCTACAGGCGCTACCAAACTTTAACTTTCTGATTAGCATTTGCAAGATATATCTTTTTCCAACCTAAATCTTTATATTTAATGCCCATTTCATCAAGACAACATCCAGGTGTGCTGTGTCTTTTTAAAAATCTAGTCTGATAATCTTTGCCTTTTAATTGGAGTGTTCAGAACTTTTACATTTAATATAATTTATGATAGTTTGGAGTTTGCATTCACAATATTGTTGTTTGTTACATCTATTCTTTGGTTATTTTCCCTATTTATTTACAAATGAAAATATTTTATTTCAAAATATTAAGGAAGTACAAATGTTCTTGTTAGATGGATAGCTTGTATAATACTTATTTGGGGCTTTTGGTGTACCCACAGCCAGAATAGTGTTCATTGCACAAATAAGTAAGTTTTTATCTTACCCCCTCCTACCTTCTTGGTTTCCAATGTCCTTTATAGCTCTGTGCACTCTTAGGTACCCATGACTTAGCTATCAATTGTAGTGAAAACATACAATTTTTGGTTTTCCATTCCTAACCTACTTCAGTTAGCATGATGGTCACCAGTTCCATCCAAGATACTGTGAATGATATTATTTCATTCCTTAATATGGGTGAATAGTGCCCATGATATATATATATATATATATCACATTTTCTTACTCACTTGTAAATTCTTGGATGCTTAGGTTGATTCCACATCTTTGCAACTGTGTTAATGCAACTGCAATAAATGTTTAAGTGCAGGTTTCTCCTTAATAAAATGATTTCTTTTCCTTTTGAGTACATATTCAGCAGCAGGATTACTGGATTGAATGATAGTAATCAATCTGGATGGACATAAGTGGACAAATAAATATATCTAAAGCTTGAGGATGAATATACTATATTTCATATGGTGTCTATCAAATACTACACATAGGTTCTGAAAAGATAGATAGCTCCTTCCAGTTTCTCTAAGTAGTGTCAAACATTGTTATAAAATTAGAACATTAGATCTACTTTATTACTAAATATAATTTTCTAATTATATTTGTTGAATTATATTGTATATTATTATCTTATATTACATTTAAGTCTTTGAGACAGCTCCATATTGTATTCCTTAGAGGTTGTACTAATTTGCAATTCCACCAATGGTATATGAGCATTCCTTTTTCTCTGTATTTATAGAGCCTCTGTTGCCTCTATTCTTATGAATTTTTAATAATGGCCATTCAGATGGGGTAAGGTAGTATCTCATAGTACTTTTAATTTGCATTTTGCTGTTAATTAATGATGTTGAGCATTTTGTTGGTAATTTGTCTATCTTTCTTTTGAAAATCTTCTGTTCATGACTTTTGCCCCTTTTGGATTGTACTTTTCCCTTATTTATTTAATTTGGATATTAATCCTTTAACAGAAATACTGTTTGTGAATATTTTATCCCTTTCAATAGGTTGCCTATTCACTCTCTTGATTATTTCCTTTGCTGAGCAGATACCTTCTAATTTCATCAAGTCCCACTTATTTTATTGTTGCTATATATGTCTTTAGGGTTATAGTCATAAATTCTCTACTTAGACTGATGTTTAAAAGAGTTTTTCCTACATTTTCTTTCAGAATTTTTTATGGTTTTATGCCTTACATTAAAGTCTTTTATACTTCTTTAATTAATTTTTTGTATATGAAGAGAAATAGGGGTCTTGTTTCATTCATTTGGGGGTGGCTGTCTAATTTTTCCAGCATTATTTTAGAGTAGGGCTTCTTTTCCTCAGTATATGTTATTGTCAGCTTTGTCAAAGATCCATTGGTCATAGCTACATGGTTTTGTTTTTAGGATCTCTATTCTGTTCATTGGTCTATGTCTCTGCTATTGTATGAGTACTGTGCTGTTTTGATTACAATAGATGTGTAGGAAGATTTGAAGTCAGGTAATGTTATGCCTCCAGATTTTCTTTTTTTTCTTTTATTTTGGAACTGCTTTGGCTCCTTAGGGTCTTTTTCAGTTTTAAGTGAAGCTTAGGATTTTTCTTTTCTTTTTTTTAGGTCTGGGAAATAGAACATTGGTATTTTGATAGGAATTGTGTTAAATCTGTAAATCACTTTGGACAGTATGGATATTTTAACAATGTTGATTCTGCCAATCCAGGAGTAATGAATGTTTTTCTATTTGTTTGTATCATCTATGATTTCCTTCACTGGTGTTTTATAGTTCTTCTTGTAGCAACCTTTCACTTCCTTGGTTCAGCATATTTCTAGGTATTTTACTTTCCTTGCAACTGCTCTTAATGGTATTTGGTTTATGATTTGATGTTCAGCTTGACCATTAGTAGTATATAGAAATGCTACTGAGCTGTACATTGATTTCGTAATCTGAGACTTTGCTAAATTTATTTATTAATGTTAGGGGTCTTTTGATGGAACATTTAGGTTTACCTAGATATAAGATCATATGATCAGCACACAGAGATAGTTTGACCTCCTCTTTTCCAATTTAAATGCTCTTCATCTCTTTCTCTTGCCTGATTTCTCTAGTTAGGACTTCTAATGCTATGTTGAATAGAAGTGGTTACAGTAGACACCTTTGTCTTTTTCTATTTCTCAGGGGGAATTATTTCAACTTTTTCTCCTTCAGTATGAGATTGGCTGTGGGTTTGTCAGATACAGTTTTTATAATTTTGAGGTATTTTTCTTCTGTGCCTAGTTTTTGAGGATTTTTATTATGTATAGGCTGCTGAATTTTATTGACTGCTTTTTCTGAATCTATTGCAATGATCATATGTTCTGCATAGTCTCAAGCAGCTCCCTATTATTTTGGAGGCCTGCTTTTGTGGAGGGGATCCCCTTTGTTGCTCAGGTTTCAGTGTCCACTGGGGGAGTGTTGGACCCTGGGGATCTCTCCCCTGACCCTTTCCTATGTGTGAACACCTCCCTCAAATACCTTTTAATCTTGCAGAGTAGATCATCCTGCTTCTCTTTTCCCCACTTTGGGCATCTTCAGTTACTTCTCTGATGATTCACAGTGTTGTCTCTGAGATAGCCCATCTGGGGGTGAACCTCGACTCACAACCTTTGGGGCTGCTTCTCATCAAGATGGCTGCTAATATCTTGGCCTGCCTTATTTGTTTTAGATTGTTTTATCTCCATTATTGGCTTATCAGATTTATTCACCTATCTGACTATTTTCAGGTTTAAAATATATATCTTGACCTTTAATAGTATTCCCTCCACACATATGGAAGTGTCTTGTAACAGTATACTTCTATTTTCCACCACCCACATCTTGCTGTTGTTAGCATTTATTTTACTTCTACATTGTCCTAACACCTCAATATGTTGTTATTTTTGTTCTAGTCAATTACATTTTAAAAAAACTAAAAAATGATAAAAGTTCTTTATATTTGCCCATGTATTTATCTTTTTGAATATATATTGTTTTCCTAATAATATGAGATAAAGATATCATCTTCCTAATGAACATCCTTTCAAATTATTTATCATGCATTTTTTAGTAGTATGTGTGCATTCTCTCAATCATAACTGTATTAAAAATTTTTTAAATATACTTTTGCTGGTTGTAGAATTCTAGATTAGCAAATTTATTTTTTCATTGGTTGTCTTGTTTCAGTTCTTTGTCTTCTTTGTTTGCACTGTTCTGATGAGAATATTGCAGTTTATATATATTTTTATCTCATGTATCTTTTTTCCTTAGACTGCTTTTAAGATTTTATCTGTGTTGCTAATTTTTGCTGAATTTGGTTAATTTATGACATACCTTGGTATGGTTTTCTTTGGGTTTATCTTCCTATGATTTCAATGACCTTTTTAAAAAATATATGAGTTTATAGATTTTATCAAATTTGAGCAAGCTTCAGGGTATTATTGCCTAAAACTTTTATCCTGCCTCTTTTTCCTTCCATGAATTTTTTTCCTCTTTCAGAGGCTCAACTCATGTTTCTTAGACTACTTCTCCCACAAGTCACTGAGTCTTTTTTTTTTTTGAGACAGAGCCTCAAGCTATCACCCTGGATTGAGTGCCATGGCATCACAGCTCACAGCAACCTCCAATTCCTGGCCTCAAGCGAGTCTCCTGCCTCTGCCTCCCAAGTAACTGGGACACAAAGCCCAGCCATTTTTTTGGTTGCAGCCATCATTGTTGTTTGGTGGGCCCCGGGCTGGATTTGAACCCGCCAGCTCAGGTATACGTGGCTGGCGCCTTAGCCCGTTGAGCCACAGGCGTCGAGCCAGAGTCTTTTTTTTTTTTCAATCTTTTTCTTCTTTGTTCTGTGTGTCATTATAAAAGTTTAAAGATACACAGAACTCAATAATTGTAAAATTCATGTGGATGGAAACAAGTGTAGCCCTCCCATCAATACCAATAAGCTCAGCAAGTTGAAACTTGCATGGGTGAATCAGAAAGGATGCTGTCAACTGTGTTTCTTGAAAGTGAGATAATGGACCATACATAACATAGTCTGTCTCAAAACTTTTATAGTGACCCAGGTAGTATGTCTTTTTTGCTATTGCTATGTCTTCCAATTTACTGATCCAAGGCCGGGTATGGTGACTTACGCCTGTAATCCTTGCACTCTGGAAGGAGGTATGTGGATCAATTGAGCTCAGGAGTTTAAGACCAGCCTGAGCAAAAGCAAGATCTCTGCTCTAGTAAAATTTGAGAAAAATAGCCAGGTGCTGTAAGAGCTTGTAGTCCCAGCTACTTGGGAGGCTGAGGCAAGAGGATCACTTGAGCCCAGGAGTTTGAGGTTGCTGTGATCTACGAGGCCACATCAGTCCACCCCGAGCAATAAAGTGAGACTCTGTCTCAAAAAAACAAAAAATTTACTGATCTAGTTTTTGGCAGCACCTCATCTGATGAATTTTTTATTTTAAATTTCAGATAATGTTTGTTTTTATGCGTTTATTTTCTTATGGTCCATTTCTTTCCTTATTACACTTGTTTTTCCTTTAATTTCTTGATCATATTTATAACTCTTTTGTAGTGCTACTTCCATTATCTCTTCATTTCTCCTGGCTATAGCTCATATTTTCTGCTTCTTGATACATTTAATAATTTTTTGTTAGAATGATATATAATATATATTGTGAGTTCCACAATACTGAGTATCTAGATATTGTCTTCCTCTAAAGAATGTTGCTCTCCTTTTGAAGGCTATTAAGTTTATCTGTGGTAATAGTCATGCTTTCTTAAGTCTGTTTTTAAGCTTTAGAGCTTGTCTAGAATAGATTTTAATGTAGTTCGTATCTACCATTAAGCTGTGACCCTTCTGGAGTCTCTTTTGATTTCCTGAAGTTAACAAGTCAACAAATCTCTCCATTTAGCTAGTTGGAAGTGAACTGTCCCACAGCCCGGTGTGAGCAGTGGGACGTTTCAGTTTACGATTCCCTGTTCTTTGCCAGGCCTCGTGCAATTTCACCCTGTCCTTGCAGGTTTGTGGAGCTGATTTTCTGAGTAGCTTCCTTCAGTCTGGTACTCTGGAGCACAAATTCCAGCTGCCTCAGCTTTCCCGGACTCTGGTTTCTGTCTCCTTAATTCAGGCAGGCTGCTTAGCTCAGCTTTTGTTTTCCCCTCCTTGAAACACAATCTGGAAAATGCTTCCAGTTAGAAAATGAGGTAATTATGAATCTCACCTTGTTTCTTCCTCTTCTCTCATAGATCATACTTCTGCACTGTCTATCATTCAATGTCTAAAGACACTTTTATTATTTTGTTCAAATTTTCTAGCTGTTTATAGGGGGAGAACAAGACAGGTTTGGGGGATTTGAATCTCTGAAAAGCATTCAGAGATGCTTGGATATTTGAAAAGAGATAATATCTTACTAGCAGAGTTCTGAAAACAGTATAGATACTTGGCATATATTGCTTATCATTGCCTTGAACACTGTGTAAAGAAAATAATTCAGTATTCCTTTGGCCTCTGTCTCTTGGTGTTCTGAAATATCTTATTATTCATTTAAAATAGAATCATAGAGCAGAGAAGATCAATCTTGATTTTCATAGGCTTCTACAACAAGCCCAGTCTATAATATACTTATAGTCCTAGGTATAACAAATTTCTGGCTATCACACCCCTCTGTTAGGTTGTGAGCTCCATGAGAGACTACAAGGAACAAAGAAGATCCTAAGAAAGTAGATTTTTTAGCTGAATGAATGGATAACATGTGACCTGCTAACCCAAAGAGTGAGGCAATATGGATTTCTCAGAAACACTAGACAGGGGGTGAAGGGATCAAGCCAGGGGAAGATGAGGTTTCAGGGAAAGATGCTACATGATCTAGAAATATGATTAGAAATATAACCACAATGTCAGTCTGAATCCAATAAAGGTACTAGGATATACATCCAGGTGTATGAGCTCCAGAGTGCCCACGTAGACCATGTGACCCAGTGGAAAGGGTCCAAACATAGATGTTTGGAACTTGACTATATTTGTTTGCTATAGCTGTTGCAACACAGTACCCCACAGGAGGCCATTTAAACAGTGGAGATTTATTGTCTCATAGTTCTGGAGGCTAGACATTGGAAATCAACAAGTCACCAGGACTGGTTCCTTCTCAGGATATTGAGAAAAAAATTTATTCCCTGCCTCTCTCCTAGATTCTTTTGGCCTTCTGGCCATCTTTGACATTCCTTGATTTATTCCCATCACCTCCATCTCTGTCCTCACCTTCACATGGCATTCTCCATGCATGCATGGCTGTGTCCAAATCTTCCCATTTTATAAGGAGACCAGACATATTGGTGAAGGATGCACCCTACTCCAGTATGACCTCATCTCAACTTCACTAATTAGGTCTTTGATAACTCTATTACTTTATAAGGTCACATTCTGAGGTGCTGGATATTAGGACTTCAAAAAGTCTGACAAAGTTCGTGAACTTGCCACCATGCACTTAGGTTGACAGCATTGCTCAAATAGCTCAGTTAGGTTTTTTAACTTTGGTATATCAGTGTCTCAAAGTTGTGTTTGTGCCAAGGTGTGGTGGTGTCTTGCTGAGTGGCGTTCATTACTGTTGCGTGTTTTTGTGTGCCATTGTGAGAATATCAGAGCTTAAATTAGAGCAAAGAACAAACATTAAATTTCTTGTTAAGCTTGACAAGAGTGGAAGTGAAGTCAGTGACAGTGTAGGTTTACACTTAGGGGGTAATGTCATGAAGAAAATGGCAGTGTACAAATGGATTAACCACTTTTCCTAAGAGAGAGAAAGTGTCACTGATGAAGAGAGATCAAGAGGGCCAGTAACAAGAACTAATGAAAACATTGCAAAAGTTTGTTGAATTGTGCATCTAAATCACCAGCTGACTGTGAGAAGCATAGCAGATCAAGTAAACTGAAAGTAACACTTTCAGTTACGATTTTCTTAACTGAAAAGCTTGGCATGAGGAAGGTATGTGCAGAAACGGTCTTGAAGGAGCTCAGTGATGAACAAAAGCAAAGAGCTCATACGGCACTGCGTGTGAGGGAGTTTTTAGCCAGTAAACAAATGGCTGTATTGGAACACCCTCCCTATTCACCTGATCCTGTCCCCAAGGACTTTTTTCTTTACTTGAAAATAAAGGAAAATTGAAAGGAAGACATTTTGATTATATTCAGGACATCAAGGGTAATGCAACGACATCTCTGATGACCATTCCAGAAAAAGAGTTCCAAAATTGCTTGGAAGGGTGGAGTAAGCACTACCATTAGTGAATAGTTTCCCATGGGAATTCACTGAAGGGAATACCATGGTATTCAGCAGTGAAGTACGTAGCACTTTTTGTAGGATGAGTTTGTAGACCATGAACTTAATTGTTAGACCTCCTTATGAATTCTGGGGCGGGGGGGGGACAATTCAACCCGTAACACCAACAGATCTGAATTTGAATACAATCTCTTTCTCTTATTGACTCCACATATTTTCACATTTAAAGATGGAATATGCTTACCTGGCAAAGCAGATGTAGAGACTAAATGAGATAATGTTCGAAAAGCACTTAGCTGGAACCTGACACATGATAAACTCTCAATACATGGTGGCTGTCACTGTTCTAAGCTAAATGCTCATTGATTGATTGTATATATTATACTCCTTCTGAATATAATTGAGAAATAAGTCCATTTTGTATTTGATTCATTTGGTCATTGGAAATAGATCCAGCCTCTGTGAAGTGTTAGCCAGTTTCTTTCTCAGACTGGTTTCTGGTAAGGAAGGAAATAACTACTGAATCAGAAGTGCTCAATGCCGAAGTATGAGAAAGGTGATAATAAACACTTTTCTGTGTATTATAATTGTAAAGTAATATCTTGTAGATAGTTAACCCTAGAGGCTTTATCGATTTAACTGAAACCCAATCAACTAACAACTCAGAAATACTGTTGGAAACACTTCTCCAGAGAGCTATTGTAATTAGGAGCTGGCCCCCTCCTAGGCTGTGGCGCTGCCACCCTGCTTGCGGTTGGTCAAGTAATTTTTCAGCTGAGTGATCATCCCAGAGGACATCGTTTCCCTTAATGTGACTCCATCAATTTCACTAGCCACAGCAAATTAGTCCCAGCTCTGCTCCTCAAAATGGCCAGGGCTTTAACCTGAGACTCCCTTCCCCTTGGATATGAAGGGCATATAGTTAGAAATTCAAAGGTGTGAAAGGGAGCTCCTCACCACGTCCATATGATCGTGTTACAGGTTCTACTGCCTGGACCCCACCTCCCTAGTGTAACTGCAACTGGTTTTTATTTTTATTATTATTTTCTTTTAATTTTTTGAGACAGAATTTCACTCTATTGCCCTGGGTAGAGTGCCTTGGCATCATAGCTCACAGCAACCTCAAATTCTTGGACTCAAGTGATCCTTCTTGCCTCAGCCTCCAGAGTAGCTGGGACTACAGGTGCCTGCCACAATGCCTGGCTAGTTTTTAGAGACAGGGTCTCACTCTTGCTCAGGCTGGTCTCAAACTCCTGAGCTCAAGTTATCCACCCACCTCGGCCTTCCAGAGTGCTAGGATTACAGGCATTATCCAATGTGCCCAGACTTGTAACTGTTTTGTAATTTGTTTGTTCATGTATTCCTTCCATGATTTTCTGGACAGATCATCTCTCGTGAGTGAAGGCAATGCATTTTCCTTACTCCCTTCTCCCTTATGGGGAGATTTTTTTTTTTCTAGGCACAGTCCTAGCCTCTTGAAACCTTTATGACTCCATCCTGGGAGTGATGGCGTGTTTCAACTGATTGTACACTTGGAAAGAATCAGTGGGTATACTCTGCCTTGCTCTGCCCTTTTTTCTCTTAGGCTGCAGAGAATATTCCTCTGCACTTCCTCCTCCTTCATACCAGAAGACCAGCTTTTGCCTCAGTGGGTGTCTCCCTAATATGGGAGAGGAGCTAGCAGATCAACGTGGCTTATCACACCATGAGCTGTGTCCACCAATTTAGCCTTTATTGGTAATAATGGGGGATATGTGGGATTGCTTCTAATTCACTCTTGATTCTGCTTCTCAAAATGCTTAGAAATCAAAAAGGAACATGCAATGCAATTTTAGGGGGTCATGTAAGAGACTAATGTTTGCCAGCCTCTGAAAGCCATCAGCAAAGAGCATCTCTTCAGCTGAGTGGAGATCTCTGGTCAGGAATGATTCCCATGTATCTCCAGGGATAATTCTAGCCAGGTATTAGAGAATCTCTATTTAGAAAAGACAAATCCAACAAGGCAGTTGGATATTAGACACCTCACATCCTTAGAGAAAGCAGGAAGAGGTAATGATTATTGACCAGCTACAAAGTGCCAGATTCTGTGGTGAAATTACTTACATAATTTCATTTAGTATTGAAGGATATGGGAAGCGGTTGAAAATCATAGAGAGTGCCATTTTGCCTTGATCAGCTGGGTTTTGTTTGTTTGTTGGTTTGTTTATCATTTGTAGGAGACATTCCCATAGTCTCCCAAAGGGAATGATTACTGTGAATGGACCATCTTCTTAAGGCATAGAACCAAGGGTTTAGTCAGTTTCTTTCTTTGGGGAATGACTCAACTTTTGCCTAGAGGATAGCTTACAGGGCAGAGATGGAAAGATGTTAAACATAATAAAGTACTGGTGTTAGATTATTTTTAGAGAAGAGAAACGGATCCAGAGAAGTTAAGGGAATTATCTGCGATCACGGTGTTGTCTAGTAGGAGGGCCAGGATGAGACGTCCAGTCTTTGAGACCTCTCCTGATACTCCTGCCCTGCCCTGCTGGCTTCTCCCCAGGTGGTCACTGACAGTCAACCACTTCTGCCAACCTTTTTTATCAGTCTTCTGGTGGAAGGGAAAACAGTCAGAAACCCAGAGCAGCACTTTAAGGTGAGACCTTCCTTTAGCAACTGTTTATTTCTCAGTAGTTGATGCTATTCTTATCATTCCTAAGAATTAGTTTCTATTCCCTTTCTTTTGAGATATAAGGCAGGACACAGCTACCGATGGCAGCTGTAACTTGTCTTTTTGACAAGACAGATAGTATTTCAGTGGAATTATATTCCGTAGTATCAATCACCCTGACAGGGTATATGGTAATAATAGGGAGGCCCACCATGTGCCCCATTACACTTTTAAGTTGTTCATTGAGATTTATGTTTTTTCTATTACCTTGTCTTGTTGGCAATTTGTTGAAATTCTCCAATGGTGTAATCATTTCCAAAGTGCTTTGTCTGTGATATATTTAAGGAAATTAGTCAGTGTATGTAGTTGCTGACTTACTTGTTTTGAAATGATTTAAGAGTCATTTGGGATTAAGGCCTAGATCAAATGCCACCTTCTTTGGGGAACATTGAGATTTTATTCTTGATCTCCCAGGCTGGGCTATGTGCTCACCTTTGGGCTTCTGTGCCTTGCCTCTCCCTCTATTACAGCCCACATCCCTCTTACACTTCCACTGTTTCTTTGAGCTTTTCTTCTTTATTAGAAAGTGAGTTCCTTTACAATGGGATTTTTGGAGTCAAATGGACCTGGGTTCAAGTCCTGGCTCTGCCACTTGCCAGCAGTGCATTTTGGGGCAAGTTACTTAAACTGTCTAAATCTCAGCTAGTTTATCTATGAAATGGGCATAATAATGTATTGTTGTACAGAAATTTTGAAGATTAGATAATGTGTATCAAATACACAGCTTAAAATAATACAAACTGATTAACATAGCCTTCCTGGCATTTTCTCAGTTATTATATGAAGACATTTGTATTCTGCATTTGTTAATCAGTTTGATGAAAATAGTTAAGATTGTATATGAAACCAGCACATTGTACCCATTGATTGCACTATTGTACACAGCTATGATTTAATAATAAAGACAATAAAATTAAAAAAATTAAAAAAAAATAATAATACAGAGGAAGCATTCTACATATGTAAGTGAGAACCAGCATTTACTTTTGTTTTAATTATCATGATGCCATGGCAAGCACAGTGCCTATCACATGGTAGAGCCATAAACGAAAGACTGCCAATATTACTTCATCTCCTCTAGTGTGACATTATTTTCCTCATTGTAGCTGATATTATAGTTGTGCTTACCTGCCGCAGTGTCTTTCTTCTTGGAGCTTCTAGTCCAGGAGGGGAGATACTGGTTTCATCCTTTCCAGATGCAGAGGAGGATGTGAGGTAAGTGAAGGGGCTTTAACATATGCTTTTTTGGCCTCTATCCCGGACCCTCTTCTACCACTAAAAGATGCCCGATGCCTATTATAAAGTCAGCTCAGCCACCCTGTGCCAATGTTTTCTAGTCAGAAGGCCTGGGCTATAGCAGGCAGGGCTCAGAATAAGCTCCAGAGCCTGTTCCTGAGCCCCGTGGGTGATTATCCCTTCTGAGAACTGATTGGAGCAGGTTCAACATTCTCTGGTACACAGGGAAATGGCTATAACCTGTTGTTAAAGGAATAAATACTTCTTTCCCAGAGTAATAGTTCTGTTCTTAGTTCCTTGCACGATACCATGCATGGGCACCTTGCCCACCTAAACCTTCCCCAGAACCTCCTGAACCTCTCTGAGATCCAGTAACTAAAGAGTCGATGCCTGGCAAGGCAAAGGATCTCCAGCACTGTACCCATTTTGCTTCCTTGGTGCCTGCTTGCCAGCTGCTACATATTTTGAATACCATCCCTTTGCAGGGGGAGTTGAGCTGCTTCCTGTCCCCCTTCGTGGTTCTGCAGGCTTCTGGTTGATATTCTGCTTTGGTTCTGTCAGCTCCAAGTCTGGGGCCTGGGACCACCCTTTCCTGCTATCCTTAACTCCCTGCAGTCTTCCTCTGCCCAGTCCATCCCTTGTCTCCTCTGCATATGGAACGTCTGGTAATGATCGAAGTCTTCTTTGAGCAAAGCTCCTCTCAAGCCCCATGTGAAGAGTAGACCTTGGTCTTTAATTATGGGCCTCTCCCCTTGGGGTAGGTTTACCAAACAGCCTGTATATACACATGGGACTTGTCTGGTATTTAATGATTTTCACTTGCATCTTGTATTGATTTTGTCAAGACATTCAAATGTCCTTATTTCAGCTTTCCCTCCCCCCAAAGATAGAAAAAGACAACAATTAGAACTATTTATTTTTTCAAATTTAACTGAGCACCCTGCTTTTTTCTTCTCCCTAAAATCTGGCAACCCTACCTTCTTAATATGATGGACACAATTTTTCCTTCATTTTCCTGCTGGTTTCTTTTCTCTCTAGGCTAAGAGTTTTCCTTTTTGTTCCCTAAACATTCCCTAAGATCCTGTGTGTTATACAGAGTAGAGGGGTCTGCACTAATTCTCTGATCAAGAGACCACAACCAGTAGTTACCGGAGCAATGAATAGATGAATGGAAGAAAATAGCTCTCCCCATGGGACTCTTTCCCTTCAGGGCCCCATTCAGAATACAACAGGGTTTTCGAGTCTGAAAAAATAACAGCTCTAATGGAAGCTAAACCTTGTTCTGAGGAAAGCATACTGCTTTTATACATGGATTGCCACCACTCTCTATATTTAATTACCTTTTATTTTTCTCTCAGCAATTACTAAAGTGCCAGTCTGTTTCAGATGCGCTAAGGGGAATTAAGCCAAGATGTTTCTGTCCACACTTGGGCCAAAGTGTTAAAGGCATAGTGGCACACTTGGACTGGGGGTCGGGCGGGAGTGGATATGGGAAGTAATTAATATTTAGTGAGCGACCCTCATGTACTGTTTTAGACATGATCTCACTTTGTCCTCACAGTCTCCCTGCAAAGTATATTCTAAAGAAAGAATGAGACTTAGCCAGGCCAGGTAACTCGCTCAAATCCTAGAGGTAGTAAATGGCAGAACTGGGATTTAAACTGAGGTCTTTCCACACAATACCATCCTGTCTCCCATTGCTTGGAGTAACCTGATGGTTGGCTATAGCAGAGGTAATCAAAGCCCGAAAACTTGAGAGGAAGGTGATATGCTAAGACAGTGCCAGCCCTGTTTATTCTCTCTCTCTTCCCCTCATTGCTTCTCCTTTCTAATTTCCATTCATTTATTTAAATAATATTTACTAAAAATCCCCTTTTGCCAGGCATAGTTCTGGATTCTCAGGATCCTGATAAACTGGTGAATCAGATAAACACAGTCCCTGACTTTGTATAGTTATGTTCTAGGATAGATTATAGAGATGGAAAAAGTAACTTCAAGCATGATGTAACTGTTAGTTATTTTGGAAACATATAAGGAGATAATGGGGGATGACAGTTGTTGGAGAGGTGGGGATCAGCAAAGGGCTTGTGGAGACAGTAATATGTGGGTTGAAATGTGAGAGATAAGAATTTAGCTGTGCCAACAGTTGGAGAAGTGTTGTTTAAGCTGAGGACACTGCAAGAGATGATGTGTTCGAGAAAGTGGAATATGATTGGCTTGGCTTTCAAAGGAGAAAGTTCCAAGACCCCAAATTTCTTTTATTAAGGAAGATAGCCTGTTGCAAAAAGGAAGAGGTCATGAGTCCTAAGTGCTCTGGAAAGGTTAGCACATAGAGAAATATTTGGGTAGAGAACAAGGCAGACATGCAGGATGGTTTGATGACAAATGCTCGAAGGAGACAGAGACAGAAGTAGTAATAATGAGATGAGCAAACGAAGGACTGAGAAGGGACATTTAAGGTGGAATCATTTGACAAAGAAAATTTCCAACTGCAGTGGCAGTTCTGACTTTGCTGGTTTTGAAACTGCATTTAAAATGAGGAGACAGAAAACTTGTAACACGCTACTCTGCACTGGCAAAGAATATACTGAGTGGCAGTTGGGATTGTGATCAAATCCAATTTCCCCAATTATAAACTGGTTTCCAAAGGAGTAGGTAGGTAGGCTGATTAAAGTACATGCTCTAAAATAGCCAAATGCTTCCTCCAAATGTTTAAAATCCAAGCTAGACCCTTCATCATGAAATCCTTTCTGTATTAAATATTAATTGAAATAATTTCATTTTGCAGATTCAATACTTAAAATATCAATTTGGATGATGGATCACAAACTTTAAAGCTGAAAGCAACATTAAATGCATCTCTCCCTCTACTCTCAACATTTATAGATGAGGGAACTGGGATCCAGAAAGGATAAGTGAGTGGCCAGGATCACAAAGCCAGGTTATGGAAATTAAACTGGGATATTGCATTCTTCTAAAAAAAAATACTAGGTTGATACAGAGCCTCAGGTCTAACTGAGCTGTCCACTGAGGGTGTATAGTACTTTCCAGATAGTTTATCACTTGACAAATGTTTTCTTCTTTTTCTGGTTTTTACCACTAATGAAAATTTAAGACTAAAGGTATTGCCACTATTGGAAATCTGAAGGGAATTCTATTAAAAGTGTGTGTGTGTGTGGAGGGGGACATTTGTAAACATGGCAAGTGGAATTAATTGTACACAGCGGAATATCCCAGAATCTTGTGCTTCCCTTTGTGGCATGAGAAAATACTACATGAGCTTTAAAATCATAAAGAAGTAGCATGCTTCCTCTTATTTTCTCCAACCCATACTAAGTAAGCACCTACTTTGACCTCAGTTATATCTTGAGTACAAAATGTTTTGGTGGGGAGTGGGTTATAGAGAACCATTCCTGTCTTGGGAAATTTACCAGGTGATGATTTGGTGATGAGTAGACAAAAATGGATGACTATATTGAGGGAAGGGTGGGGCCCACTGTGGTACCCTGTCATCACATGAATAAAAGCAGCCAGGAACATGGATTGAAGGTACAAATGCCTGCAAGAGGGGGGCTTCCCATATTCCAGGGAGAGCCCTAAGCAACTTCTGCCATGGGCCTTTTATTGAAGCATTATACAACAGGTGTGGGGGCCCATTGGTGGGACACTGCACACCAATGTCCAAAGTACGACACCTGCTTGCTGACGAGCAACCAGTCTTATGTTACTAATGCTCACAGCTGCTTGAGGGCTTGTCTCTGGGCAGCCAAACACCTCCATGCCCACTAGGAGATTGTCCTGCTCCCAGCACTTCCCTCAAGAGTTGGTGGCCGCTTCCACCAGCCTGATGCACGGTCTCCTACAGGAGGATGAAAGGGAAAAAGAATTGCTAGCAGAGCTGGCACTGGTACTTCTGTAATGCAGGCTTGGGAGTAAAGAAGAATGAGGCAACCAGCACCTAGAACGCTTTCTCCCTTTGTCAGAGAGGAGGGAGATGGAAAGTGGACAAGTCAAGCCAGGTAAGAGGGTTCTGCTGGGCTCTGGCTTAAAGGTAAAGGGATTGGAAGAACTTATCTAAAATTTTCCTAACCTCTGATTTCCAGTCATACCATGTCTTTGTACTAATCAAAGCCTGAGCAGTGACAACAGTGTAATATATCAGCCATACTCATGCGAGATTATATGGACTGATGCCCAGGAACCCATTAGCAATGGCTAAGTCCTTCTGCTCTGCCCAGGCATATTGGCACACATTGCTAATCAATCATGGCATCCCTTTGCCCTCTGAGGCTCAGAATCTTTCTCGTGTTTCAAACAAACACAGATAAATACGATGAAACTGAGCTCTAATCCTTGTGCTAAGTTGCATGGTCTGGAGCAAAGGGACGTTAATTATGCTTGGAGTATCCTAAGTGGCCCAATAAAAGAGATGACGTGAGTTGGGCTTTGAAGGGTTTGTAAAATTTGAGCAAGTTGGAAAGTAATCTTGGGAAAGAGGCACTAAAGTGTGGAAAGAGGGCAATGAACGCTCAGTGTAGGGCAGTGGTTCTCAACCTGTGGCTTGTGACCCACAGGAACTGTATCAAAGGGTCGCGGCATTAGGAAGGTTGAGAACTACTGGTTTAGGGGAAACTGAAGATCTCACGTACACAGAGGTCAGGTCGTGTGAAAGGAGTGGAAGGAATTTTGACAAGAAGAGTGCTTCAAGTTGTAGCAAACATTCTGAAAATTTGTTGTGATGGAAAATAGGGCACCATTACAGGCTGGTGAAGACTTGTCATGTGGTAAAAGTGGTGTCAAGCTCCTTTGGAGGAGAAGGCACTGGAGTTAGGGAAGCCAGTAAGACAGATAATAAGGGAATGCAGGTGTGAGGTGAGGATGGCCTATTTTCAACATCATGGGCTGAGGCTGAAAGAAATGCAACTCATATTTCCATTCAACAAATAGGCCTTGAACATTTTCCTGCCGAGCACTCATCCAGGAGATTGACACATGGGGATGAAAGTGAAAAAGAGAATTGCTAGCAGAGGGTACAGTTGAGGGCAGGACAAACAAGATTACTCTTTATTGGTGTGTATACTATTGTCAGAGGAGACAGACAAGTCACATGTTGGTGTATTTCAGATAGTTCTTATTCTGATAAAAATAGAACTGAGTAATATAGCAGAGAATCATGAATGGGAGGGAGAACTTTTGATTTCACAGTCAGGAGAGGTTTCTAAGAGGATGAACTTGAGTTGATGCCTTAATGATGAGAAAGAGCTACCAAGCAAAGGTCTATGTATGAGCTCTGCAGGGGGAGGACCCAGTAAGTGGGAAGATTCTGAGACGGGGGGGGGGGAATGCTTAGCATAGCAGGGAGAAAGAGAGAAAGGGAGAGAAAGGGAGAGAGACAGAGAGAGAGAGAGAGAGAGAGACAAAAGGGGATGAGTCTAGCCTAAGTATAGTAAACAGGGGAACAAATAGATAATCAAGGGCCAGATCACATAACACCTTCTTTGTGTATCAAGGAATCCCAAATATTTTTCTCTTATGACCTCTTTGTACTTTTAAAATTACTGAGAACCCCTAAGAGCTTTTTTTTGTTTGTTTGTTTTGAGATAGAATCTCACTATGTCGCCCACAGTAGGGTGTTGTGGTGTTATAGCTCACAGCAACCTCGAACTCTTGGTCTTAAGTGATTCTCTTGCCTCAGCCTCCCAAGTAGCTGGGACTACAGGCACCACCACATGCCAGGCTATTTTTTTTGTTGCAGTTGTCATTGTTGTTTAGCTGGCCTGGCTGGGCTCAAACCCACCAGCCTTGGTACATGTGGCTGGCGCTGTAACTACTGTGTGACGGGGGCCGAGTCACCTAAGAGCTTTTATTTATGGAGGCTATGTCTATTAATATTCACCATGCTAGACATTAAGCTGACCATTTATTAATTTTAAATGATCAATAATATGTTTTTTAAAAATATATAAACTTTTCCCATAGGAAAAACAATTAGCAAAAAAAAAATTGACATTGTACATTTTTGCAAATCTCTTTAATATCTGCCTTGATGGAGGACAGCTATATTCTCATAGCTTCTGCCTTCAGTGGGTGCATTCATGGGAACATGAGTGTGAAAATGGCAGATGATACCTAAATGTGATTATGAAAATAGTTTGGAGCAGATGAATCCCCTAGAATGGTCTCAGGAATACCCAGAGACCCAGCTGTTTTAGACTCTGCTAATGGGGTTGGGATAGGGAAACCGCTGGAGTGGGGGAAGTTTAAAACAAGAGCAGTGACATAATCTGACACGTATTTTAACAATGACTTTGGCTGTGGACTGAGGAATGTTTGTAGGCAGTCCCAGGAGGAGAAGCAGGGAGACTGACAAGAGGTGGCCTTTCCATAGTCTAGGAGACAGAGGGGGTGGCTTGGAGGAGGGCTGAATAATGGAATGGGGGCAAATGTGTGCAGTGGAATAAGAAAGACATTTCCAAGGAGAGATCAACTGCACTGACTTCTTCCTAATTGTGGTCTAGTTTCCTCTTCGCTTCCTTGTTTCTTTCTTCATTCTTATTCCGTGATCCGAAAGGCCAGGAAAGAGTGAAGAAAGGGATTTTTTTAAAGGGAGAAAAGGCAGAGAATTAGCTTACGGAATCAAAGTAAGAAGTCTTGTTCTGAGTCAAATACTCCCTTTTTCTGTTGTTATTAAAAAGAATAAATAATTAGCATTTAAAAAAATCACACAGTGAATACTTTATTTTTTATATTAGCTGTCAAGTGCATAGACATTTTTACAATATTGCAATCAATATACATTTTACTCCATAGTGTTCTAATGTACCTAGTTTCTGTATTTCTGTATAATTTTAGTTTTGAAGGCTCATTTTCTTGTATCTTATTACTATGCCATAATTTATAAAACTCTCTCCCTAAGGATGAACATTTCTGTCATTTTCATTTTATTCTTTTTTTATCTAATGCTTTTAGGATTCTAACAATTTTTGGTTTTGCTTCCATTAAGCCATTTTGCGTTTATGAATAGATTTTGGATGTGGAACAAGGTAGTCTTGCTAGCTCTTTGTGAGCTTTTGAACTTGGGAAAACTTTCTTCCAGGTATAAAAGGCTGTTCACTTCTATGAGAGAAATAGATGCTCAGGCCCCAAAGCTTGGAGCCATTTTGGGGGGAAAAAGATGAAGAGTTTATAGATGTTCTTTGTACTCACCATACAATATTTAAGTAAATTTGAAATTAAAACTAATAAACAAAACAAAATTATCTTTAGGCAAAAAGTCAAGGTCAGACATGAGTACCAAGAACCAATGAAGGAACTTAGGACACAAATGAGCTTCTCTCATTATTTTGCATCCTACATCCAATCCATCAGCAAATCCTATCAGTTCAACTGTCAAAACACAAGCTGAGTCTGCCCCTTCTTACTGTCTTGGACCACTAGCACGCTGGTCTGAGCCATCTTCTTCCTTTGCCTGAATTATTTCTACAATCTTTCCATTGGTCTCCTGGCTTTAGCCCTTGCATCTCTCCTCAACCCAGAAGCTGGAGTGATTCTTTCAAAATGTTAGATCACACTGTCTCTCTGCTTAAAATCCCCTAAAGCATTCCCATCTTATTCAGACTAAAAGCCAAAGCTTGTGAAGTCACCTACAAATAGGATGATCATATAATTTATGATCCGAAGTGGAACTATTTGGGGGAGAAAAAGTATACTATTAATGATGATGTGCAGACAGCAGTCATAAATGCAAACTGCCCAGGTAAGCCGGGTTGTGTGGCCACCCCTCCTCTGAAGTCCTATCCGCAATGGTCCTGTCCAGCCTTGATCTCATCTGTACTACTTTCTCTCTTCACTCAGCCTCCGGGGCCACACAGACCTCCTAGTTGATTCTCTGCCACACTAAACAGGATGCTCTTCCTCCATGGAACTTCATGGCTGGTTCTTTTACTTCCTGTAGGTCGTTGTCATGTAAATGCCACCTTATGAGAGAGGCCTTTCCGGAACATTTTATGTAAATTGTGTGCTCTCTTCCACCCACTCTCATTCTTCCTAGCCTTCTTCTATGTTTTATTTTTCTCCTTGGTACTTACCCTCTGATATTCTTGCTTATCCATGAATTATTTTGTCTTGTCCTCCTACAATGAGTGTTCCATAGGGCAGTGGAATTTTTCTGTTGACTATTGTATTTTCTGTTGACCACCTGGCACATGGTGGTCACTCAATAAGTATTTGATGAATTAAACAAAGACTGTAAAATGAACAGTGTGCAGCCCTTTGGTTGTAGCTGTAGCCAGGAATGGAAAATCAACACTCAGCTTCTTTTCCTAACCCTGGAGAGTCGGTCTTTGGGTCCCAGGGTAGTGGCATCTTCAGCTCTATCAACTCTTTATGCCCTCTCATAAATATGCACATTGTCCTGTGTTAAGACCTGCCTTTGTCCTAAGTACGTTTAAGTGGACAATCTGTATTTCTATAGTGACAAATAAACATTTTTTTCTTTTAGCACCTCAGGGTTTTTTTTCAAGTTAGGCTAAGAAGCATTTCCTGGGAGCTTTGTGGAAGACAGCTTGGCTTTACCTATTTCTCAGCCTCATTCCCTATAATTCTACTACATGTTATTAACAATATATTTGTTGTATACTGTGGTCATTTCTCTAGGAATATCTTGGTTTTTCATGTCATGATGTCTCTTCCCAATATTGTGAATATTCTTGGCAAATTCTGGCAGCCCTTTAACTCTTTAAAGCTCCACTCAAGCAACTCCACCAAAAGCCTCCTCTGACTCACTTAAAAAGAGTTGATTCTTTTTCCCTTCACGTCACCACTGTGTTTCATTATGTGTCTGACATGTCTGACATACTCATGACACTCCATCGTAAATGTTTCCTAAAATATCTCCCCTGATACCTGACATAATCCCTAAAGGCTAGGACTTTGCGCCATCCCCTTTGCTTAATAGTAGCTGGCATATAAAAGATCAGGAAAGAAATGAAGTATCAGGATGGCTTCAAGCTCTAAGAATAATAGAGATGTTTCAGCCAAGCCCAAATGTTATTGCTACCACTAAGTCTGATGTATCCAAAATATGCCATGTCTTTTACGTCCAGAGGTGGCAGCACAGAGCAAAGAAGTGCCTACTTTTCATAAAGTAGCTAATTTCATCAGCATGGCCAAAATCTTTGGCCTTACTGATCAACATGTTTTGTTAGAAGGCTTTATTTTCCAGTCTTCATCTGCTGTTTCTCCATCATGGCTGAGCAAGTGATACTTCACTTTCTTCTTTAACAAAGTATTTTTGCCTTCTTTAACCTATGCAGAAATGGGGTAGTATATCCAACCCATAGAAAACTCAAACATAGTCTGTAACTTCCGATATAAAAGACAGCGAATTCTATATTTATAGTCAAGGGGGTGGAGGGGATTTACCATGGCAATGGAGCACTGTGGTCACACAGCATTTTGTGACCAGATAGAGAGAGCATTGAGTCCTGGCTGTAGAGTTTTCTTGCTGTGTGAATTAGGTTCTGCCTCATTAAAACAGAATAATTCCCATCGCGCCAGGCAGTGATGAGAACTTGGTGCGGTGCTGAGCTGTTCAGTCTATGGATGCATTCAGTATTCTCAAGGAGCTCAAGTTTTCGTGATGAGACAAAGGTCATAGCTAAAATATTTGGAAAGTGATCACAGCATGTGTCATTAAGTGTGATACCCCGAGAAAATTTGTTTGTTTGCCACAAATAGAAAAACTTCCCAAACGAAAAGGACTGATTTGAGGAGGACCATAAAAGATGAGTAGTAGGACTAGACGGGAATAGCTAGAGCATTCCAAGGAGCCGCTAAATAATTTACAAAGGTTGGGTGATCAGCAATTCATAAAACATTCAAGACTTGCCCAGTAGATAGAAAACAGAGTCTGTTGTGGCTGCTGTTGTCATTTGCTCACAGAGGACATCTAAGGCCAGCAGGGAGCCAGGTCTGAAGATGGAGCACAAACGCATGGAGTGCTGGGCTTACAGCCTTCTCTCATTCCCTCGGGGCTTCCCTGGAGGCTTTCAGATCCCAGGGCATCAGAGCTGAACGCTCTTCCAGCTGTCAGACCAGATAGAAAATGCCTGAAGCTCAGGAGCAGCGGGACTTCTTTGAGCCTGGCCTGGTAACACGGGGAACTGGCCTGAACAAATGCTCTTGGTAGTCAGGGACAGGATGCCCCCGTGTCTTAGGGAAGAGCTGCTCTCGCTGGAGCATTTCGAGAGCACCCTTCAATTCCTGCTCAAAGGCAGCAGAGACAAATTCACATGTATGGATGGAAAAACGTCACATTTAACTGCTCTCTGCAAAGTTGAAAATCAGGAGGGTATGAAGCCATAGTTTAATATATTGCAATGCTTTAGCTTGTGAAGCTTATTGAAACTCAGTGATTTCTGACCAAATGATAATACATTTTAAACTTCAGTTTGAGCGGAGGTGCGGGTTCTCAGGTGTAAAGGTTGTGTGTTAACCCTCAGTGACCTCCTTCCATGACAGCCAGTTTACAATTCCTGCTCTCTCAAAGGACACCCATCATCTCCAGTTTGGAAATTCAGCTATTTTATTCTTAGGTCAGCCTCGGTTACTCAGGCTGCCTCATTTTCTCTCTCCTTTGAATTTCTCTGTCCAAAGATTTTGATAATGTGTCTTCAAGCTCTGGGTTATTGTTATTACCCAGTTAGTTGAAGGTAGGAAATAGACCATATTTTGCCATGTATAATGCGCTCCTAAGTATAATGCGTACCCCTATATTTTTGTCCCAAATGTTCAGGAAAACGGCTCCTGAGAAAATGGCTGGCTCTTGGCCGAGAGAGACACATCTAAAAAGGTCTAATGCTTCCCTGGTAAATATGCAGATCATCCTGCCCTCCCACAGCTACCCTCTCTGAGAAGGCTGCCCCTTCCCTGCCTGGCACACTAGGGGTGTGGCTGAAATGGCCACATCTATGGGTGGAGAGTCAGGAACTTCTGAGGCTACTTGGCCCTTGGGCAGCCATATGAGTCTCTAGGGCCTGTATGGGGCTCCTGGTCTCCTCCCGTGGCTAGGCCTCAAACCTTGGCCTATGCCTGCATGGCTGTGGCCCACTTTGCCAGCCCCATGACTGCCCTTCCCCTGATCTCAGGGCTCAGCAGAGACTGCTCATGGCACCTCCAGGAGGCCTGGTGGGCTCCTCTGCTCTTAGGCAATACTACCCATGTATAATGTACATCCTTATTTTTCCCTAAAAAAAATTGGGTAAAAACATGTATATTATACACTGAAAAATATGTTTCCTTACCCATATTCCTAACCTATCCCCCACAGTAATTTTCATTTAGGCTCTTTAGTATTTTAGTTTCATTGAGCAATTTCTAAGTGGGGGCATAGAAGGGGTGTGTGTGTTTGTGTGTAGTGTATGTTGCCATATTTCCTAAATATATATAATATAAAGTGCATCTCCCCCTTTTCCATAGAGCATCTTGGATCTGGAATTCACCACAAAACATTTTAGAAAATGCTGCTCTGTAAAGTGTGGCCCCAACTTTTTACACAGGTGACTCACCTATGTAACTGAAGGATAGGCCTAGAGAAGTAGTGAGAAACCTGTCGAAGGAATCATATATTCTTGGGATGTGACCAAGATCCCTCTTCAAGTTTCAGTTTGATTTGGTAGGAGAAGTCATCCCCATGGTATTCATTATTCTCAGGCAAATGGGCAGCCTGAAAGGGAGGTCCAAATAGTTGAGCTAGGATGTGGATGAGACTAGTTAGAAAGACTAACTAGACTTCTCAGTGATAATTCCAGTGCAACCTTAGAAATCAGCCCTGCCAACTACCCATGCATCAGTTCTCAATACTTTGACTTTCTCCAGCTAGACCTGAAAGGTCTTAAAAGAAGAGTCTAAATTTATAGAATTCTGTCTGGGCACACTTCTTGTCATTCAATTTGCTATAAGAATTTGCAAGATAGGCTTGGTGCCTGTGGCTGAACCAGCTAAGGCGCCAGCCATGTACACCTGAGCTGGCGGGTTCAAAACCAGCCCGGGCCCACCAATCAACAATGACGGCTGCAACCAAAAAATGGATGGGCATTGTGGCGGGTGCCTGTAGTCCCAGCTACTTGGGAGGCGGAGGCAAGAGACTCGCTTGAGCCCAGGAATTGGAGGTTGCTGTGAGCTGTGATGCCACAGCACTCTATCCAGGGTGACAGCTTAAGGCTCTGTCTCAAAAAAAAAAAAAAAGAA